>AWOL01S0008734.1:95885-108221 GCA_000715115.1 Nicotiana otophora
TTTTGATATCGGGGTCGGAATCCGATTCAGAAAATTGGAATACCTCTGTTTTGTCATTCATGACTTGTATGAAAAATTTGAGGTCAATCGGACGTGATTTGATAGGTTCCAGAGTCGTTTATAGTAATTAAAAATTTCAAAGTTTATTAGGCTTGAATTTGGGTGTAATTCATGATTTTAGCATTGTTTGAGGTGATTTGAGGGTTCAACTAAGTTCATATAATATTTTAGGAGTTATTGGTATATTTAGTTGGGGTCCTGAGGGGTTCGAGTGAGTTTTGGATGGTTAACGGATCAAAAATTTGGACTTGAACAGCTGCTGGAATTTTCTGATATCTAATACTGTTTTCCTTCAACGCGATCATGTGAATGTGTCTGCAATCACGTAGGCTTAGTTGGTCAGTGGAGGTTTTTATTCTTCGCGATTGCATGGGGATATCTGCGATCACATAGGGTTAACGAGGCAGTGATATTTTGTGCTTCGCGTTCGCGTGAAGCGGGACGCGATAGCGTAGCTATGTGAGGTTGTTATTCGCGAACGCGTGAAGAAGGTCGCGTTTGCGTAGAGGAAATGGGGCAGAAATGGAAATCACGTGTTTGTGCTTCGCGATCGCGTGGTTAGGTCTGCGATCGTATAGGTCTGTGATGTTGTGCATCGTGATCGCGTGGGAAAGTCCGCGATCGCGTAGAGATAATTTGGGCAGTGTAAAAATTGTTCTTCGCGATCGCCTGTGAATATTCGCGATTGCGTAGAGTAAAAACCTGGGTAGTGAGTTTAAGTTCTGAAAATGGGACCATTTTTGACGTATTGGAGCTCGGGAAGAGGCGAGTTTTGGGAGATTTTCAGAGGAAACAATGGGGTAAGTGTTCTTAACTCAAGATTGGTTAAATTACCCGAATCCATGATTGTTTTTATCGTTTAATGGGTGAATTAAGTTGAAAAATTTAGAAAACCTTCTTGGTTTAAATTGAAGATTTGAGGGTCGAGTTGGGGTCGGATTTTGATAAAATTGGTATGGTTAAACTCGTGGTTGAATGGACATCCGAAATTTATAACTTGTCGGGTTCCGAGACGTGGGCCTCACGTGCAATATTTGGAGTTAAAATTTAGAGTTGTATGGAAAGTTTGTATTTTCATATGGAATTAATTCCAATAAATTTTATTGTCTGAAACGCATTATTTATGACTAGATTCGAGGCATTCGGAGGCCGATTTGCGAGGCAAAGGAAAAGCAGAGTAAAGAATTTCACGCTTTGAGGTAAGTAACAATTTTAAATCTGGTTCTGAGGGTATGAACTGGAAGTTGGTATCATGTGATTACTTTGGAGGTGACGCATATGCTAGGTGACGGGCATGTGGGCTTGCACCGAGGGGATTGTGACTTGGTCCGTCCCGTGGAAACTGTAAAGCTGAATAACTTGTTGATAGTTATGTGCTCTCTATGTGTTGTGGAAACTAGACTATAAGTCATGCTAGAAATCATGTTTAGGCTATATGTTGGTATTGTTGGGACCCACAGAGGTCGTGTACATGTTGAATTATCTGCTTAAATTGTTGTCTGATACTCAGTCAGAGCTTACTTGATTATTTTATCTCAGTCTATATTGTTCATTATTGATGTATCATATCATTGTAGTTTAGGTTGATTTTGTGATTGTTGAGAGCCCGAAAAACTGGAGATCTTTATGACTGAGTGAGGCCGAGGGCCTGATTATGAGATATTATACCACAACATGTGAGTTGGCCGTGCAACACGTGAGTTGGTTGTGCGGATCCTTATATTATACTATAGCACGTGAGTTGGCCATGCAACACGTGAGTTGGCCGTGCGAATCCAGATATTTATATTATGGCATGTGAGCAGCACGTGAGTTGTCCGTACAGATTATAGCGCTTGGGCTGTAGGAGCCCCTCCGGAGTCTGTACACCCCAGTGAGCGCGGGTACCCATTGAGTGTGAGTGCTGAGTGCTGAGAGCTGAGTGGTTGAGTTGTTGTGATGAGTGGAGTGATTGTTGCCCTGAGAGGTTGTACTTGCTTTTCATTTGTTATTGCACTTAGTTGCTATTTGTCATTGTTGTGAAATTCTCGAAAAGATTTTATATCTGATTAAATGAACTTGAACTATATAAATTGATTTGACTTAAACTGCTGGATTTGAAAGCATGTCTATTCTCTGTTGGAATTATTGAAAATGAACTGTAACTGTGTAGCTCGTCACTATCTTCAATTCCTTATTTATTATTGTTACTTGCTGAGTTGGTTGTACTCATACTACACCCTACACTTCGTGTGCAGATCCAGGTGCTTCTGGACATAGCGGGTGTTGATTTGCTCACTCAATTTCTTTTTCGGAGATTCAGAGGTAGGGGAAAGGTCTACGTACAGACTACCCTCCCCAGACCCCACCTATTGGGATCATACTAGGTTTGTTGTTGTTGTTGTTGTTGTTGTTGTTGTTGTCAGAGGTAGCTACCGTGTTTCGCAGATCTTGTCTCTCCTTCCCTATCTCTTTATTTACTGTATTTGGTCTTAGACTATTATAGACCATTTTCTTTTGACTTGTATCCATATTAGATGCTCATGTACTTAGTGACACCAAGTTTTGTGGAGTGTTTGTATCAGTAATTGTGGGATTTTGTATTGTATTTAAATATTATGTTTTTTTTAACTTAAAGAAAATTGGGGGTTATTGATGTTATCGGCTTGCCTAGTATTGAGATAGGCGCCATCATGATAGGTCAAATTTTGGGCCGTGACAAGTTGGTATCAGAGCTCTAGGTTACATAGGTCTCACGAGTCATGAGAAGGTTTAGTAGAGTCTTATAGATCGGTACGGAGACGTCTGTACTTATCTTCGAGAGGCTGCAGAACCCTTAGGAAAATTTTCCTTCTTGTATTCTATCGTGCGGAATTGATTCATCTTGAAACATAACTCTTTGAATTCCTTCCATGCATTTCGTATGCACATATGAGCGCTCGGTATCAGCTGTGCATCGCCGGCTTGGGATTCTATGAACGAGGTTCAAGATGTGTATTATGTGTTTCGGTAATGGGCTAGTCTGGACGACTTGAGGCCAGGGTTAGACCGCAGCTTAGGTTCGGTAGCTTCAGTTATGTGAACTTGTACATTTGGACTCATATGTAGGGACATAATGCCCCTATGAGTGGAATTTATGGCTCGATGAACGGTTGAATGACTATATGATAAGTATGATGTGAATTGGGATGTGTTTAGATGGGTTGAATGAGGTAAATAAAGTTTACTTGTGACTCAAGAGTTTGCTATTGGGTACTTTATATCTATCTTGATTTGACGTATGGTCTCGAGTTTTGAGTGTATTGAAGGATCTTTCACGTTGTTAAATTGTGGGACAAATTAAATTTTTATGTCTTGTCAATGAGTTTGGACTCAAGACGAGTAAGTGACTGTGTATTAATTGTGGTTGCGAATGGATATTTCTAATGTTTATGGCTCGAGAAAGATGATCTTCGAAGAGGCTTAGAGTCGGTAACATTTTATCGGTTCATGTGCGACAGAGATGCATTTTGATTTGATACAACCGTTGGGCAGCAAAGTGTGAGGGAAGACATGACGGAAAGTGTTTCACGGTGGTTGAAGTACTAGCAGGTCAAGTAGGAGAAGTAGAGGTTGAGAAGTTGCTTAAAGGAAATGGTTTAACCAAAGTAAGTGTGGCAGATTAGCACATGAATTATGTGGTAGGGTAGTCTCGTGCCTTGAGAAAGTGTAGAATGGTTTGGAATCGTGATAGAATGTGATTTGGCCTACGGACTTTATTTGGAGTGATGGTTACTGTACGGGGAAAGATAGAATATGACTTGAGTTCGGAAGGCATTGTTGAACTTTCAGTTAATATCAATAGGGAAAGTGCAAACTTATACAAATGGTGGGCGAGCATGAGCTCAGGAGAATTTGCTGATTACGTGGTCGTTGCACCCAGTGCAGCGTCGTTGGAAGATGTCGGTAAAGAATTCCACAGGCGGGTTATCTCCGGTGAATAGGTAGCGGTGGCGTGATATTGATGAAACTTCAACGAGAAATATTAGTTGCTACCTAGTAAGAGGTCGAGTGTGTGACTATGGCTGGTGATTCAGAATGTTCATGAAAATCTTAATAAAAGACTTCGAAAAGTTTGGCGGGTTAATGGTGCGCGATCTTGGTAATTGAGAAGGAGAAATTCTTGCTGGTTCTAATTTTATATAATTGCAGCTTAGATCTAAGTGGGGGAGCCTGCTATTGACAATTTGATTTCATGGTTATGTGTTAAATTTTAGTTTTGGTCGGATACATACTTGTGGATCAGTTATGACTTGCAGAGATGGATATCGAGGATGACTAGGGTAATGAAATTCCTGAATACGGGTGATATGGCACTTTATAAAAATATGAAAATTATAGAACGATTAAGTTGTTATTTTGAAGGATATAATGCACACGAAGTATGAATTTGATTAGTCGTGTTAAGGCAGGGTTACTTATTTGAGTGTTGACTGTGCTAAAGGAGCACATGTCTTTCGCCCCGTTTGGGGCGGAGTAAATTAGATTTGAGCACAGTGGATGACTATCGAAAGGGTTCTAATGGGTTCAAAATGTATATGTGGAAATTGGAAATTTTTCGAATTTGTATATCACAAGAATCAGTTACTTACATTGGATGGTATCAGGATGTGCGGTAATTCTGTTTGACTATGGATTCTACATTTCAATATAAGAAAGGAAAGAGGAATAATTTTAAATTCGCATAAGGTATTTTTAGAGTGAGTGTTACGGTTGGGGTATTTATGAAGGTGCTTAAGAAGAATACAGTAGCTTATGGGCCTTAGGGCGATGTGGTTTTCTGTTAGGATGTCTTGTAGGGAGATTTGGGTAAGGATAGTAGTGTTTTGACAAGGATAAATGTCAACTTGAGGGTGATTCAAAAGAAACTCGGAGAAAATAGGACAAATGGGTAACATGCTAGATCAGTATGGTAATGGTATGCTCGGTTCTTTTGGTTCTTATGATGATGTGGGACTTACGGGTGTTTTGTGGCAATACTCTCGGATTTGGCAACTTGTGTGGCTTGGTGGAGTTGGAGGAATTCACCTTTGATAGTTTGGTTATGTGCAAATGGATTTCAAAGTGTTCATGACGGTTTCTACCATGGTTTGAACCAGATATTTTCTACTGGTGTATGGAACGTGTTGTGTATTGTGATTTTCTCCTGTAAAGGAGCAAGAGAGAGGTTTCTAACTAATAAGGCATGTAATTTGCTAGTGACTCAGAGTTGATAATGGGATTCTTATGCTTGTCACATGATGGCATAATAGATGCGGTGTGTTGTGCAGGATTAGAATTTGCATGTACAAAATGATAGTTCAGTCTTGAAGAGAAGGTAACGAATGTTGGACAGCATGGTCAGTTTTAGATATTTCGATTAATGTTATAACTGCTCGGTAATTCCTGAGAAGGGTGCGCATTTCATAAGGCTCGTTGTGTTTTGACTTACGGATGTTCATCGGTATTGCAGTACTCACCTGGTTGATAGACTGCTGATATTCAAATTATTTCTATGTGACACAAAAGAATTATGAAAGTATTCCTCATGGGAAGATCGTGAATGGAAGACGTGTTAGTCTTTCTAGTGCTGGAGTTGAGATCAGTTATGGTAATTCATGTGTTCGATGAATTTGTAGACTGAGAGTTCTCAGAAGCATATTGTTTCAGGGTTGCGACCTATTTGAGGTGAGTATTTTATTTAAACTAAGTGGAGACACTAGTTGAGTTAATTATTTATGATAGCTATGCGCTATGAGTGCGCATATATGTGAGGTTTGAGCCCATGTGCAGACATTAGTGCAAGTATTCATACTCGAAGGAATGCTTAGGCTATAATATTCCTAGAGTTGACTGTTAAGTGTAAAGTTATAATGTTTATCGTATTCGTACCTTTGTTGAGAACTATCTGGGCTATACTTGAGGTTACAAAGAAGATGATTCTCTAAATAAATGGGGTAGTTACTAATTCTGCATAAAATTGCCGATTTGAAGTGTGATAGCAGACTTTACACATGCTTGCACTATGGCGTGCTATTTGTACCAGTCCAGGATCATGAGAATCTTATTTCATTATCATATACATGTATACTTGTTTAATTACTCCTGTATGATATGCTGGGACTGGAGGCCTGTGACCATGCCATGCGGTTCATATTATTAGCACGTGAGTTGTCCGTGCCGTGTGTGAGAATTTTATTTCTTTGATAATTTATCGGATTTCATTGCTTTCCTTCCTCTACAATAAAAATTACATGAGCAATGTATTTAAGGAATTGTGTACATGCGCCTACGGTTATCCTCTTCACGAAATTTGAGGAGTTGGTTGTAACATTGTGGTTGTGGTGGTGCTTGTTGAACTTGCAATATGATTCTCTTCCTTGAGACATCTCCCATATTTGGGTACACAGACTGCGCAGTGGTGGCTGAAGTTATATTGATGTGGCGTGTCTTTGGGATAGTTATGTTTAATAATATAAGGTTATCAGACCTAGAATGGGTACTATCATGTTTGATTACAGTATATTCAGAAGGATAACAGTGAAAGTCGACTTTGAAATTTGCTATGGTTCTTGTCGAAGGAGAGGGAGCTCCACAACTGGTAGATCTGATGAATGATTACGAGTTTCTGCGTGTTTCTTTTATTATCAACAGTGTACGAAGGTGTTGGGATGAATTTTTGTTCGATATGGGGTTTAATGCTAGTACTTGGTTGGTTTGGAGTAGTCACTGTGATCAGGAATGGTTGTACGAGCGGGCGAGTTATGTAATATGCTGGGTAATTATATCCGTGATTATAGTTATAGCTCGATGCAGCTTGTTCAAACTCATACAGTGTGTAAATGAAAGATTCGTGTCTTGAAAAGAAATTATGAAGGTTGGGAATTGAATTTCAAGGTTTTTGGGCTAAGGCTAAATTAAGGATTTCCAGTTGTATTGTGTTGTCAGGCCTATATGGAATAGGGTGACGTGGGATCACCCACGGGTACGCGCGTGGTAAGATGGAATAGTGATTTGATGGCTTGGAACCACTCTTGGTACGTTCGAGGACGAACGTATGTTTAAGTGGTGGAGAATGTCACGACCCAGCCGGTCGTTTTGGGTATTACAGCCCCGTTCCCCCATTTACTGCGCAATTTATGCCTTACAGTTGATATGTGACTTATCAGATTAGTTGGTTCGGGTCTGGAAGGAATTCGGACTGAAATTACACACTTAATCTCATAATTGAAAATTTAAGTTAGAAAAGTTTACCGGATATGGACCTATGTGTAAACGACCTCGGATTTAAATTTTTATGATTCCAATAGCTCCGTATGGTAATTTTGGACTTAAGAGCGTGTCCGGAAAATTATTTGGAGGTCCGTGGTGGAATTAGTCTTGAAATGTCGAAAGTTGAATTTTTGAGAAATTTGACCGAGGTGTTGACTTTTTGATATCGGGGTTGGAATCCGATTCTGAAAATTGGAATACCTCCGTTATGTCATTCATGACTTGTATGCAAAATGTGAGGTCAATCGGACGTGATCTGATAGGTTCAGGAGTCGTTTGTAGAAATTAGAAATTTCAAAGTTCATTAGGCTTGAATTGTGGTGTAATTCATGGTTTTAGCGTTGTTTGAGGTGATTTGAGGGTTCGACTAAGTTCGTATGACGGTTTAGGACTTGTTGGTATATTAGGTTAAGGTCCCGAGGGGCTCGGGTGAGTTTTGGATGGTTAACGGATAAACAATTTGGACTTGAACAACTGCTGGAATTGTTTGATATCTGATACTGTTTTACTTCTACGCGATCGCGTGAATGTGTCTGCGATCGAGTAGGCTTAGTTGGTCAGTGGAGGTTTTTGTTCTTCACGATCGCGTGGGGATATCTGCGATCACGTAGGGTTAATGAGTCAGTGATATTTAGTGCTTCGCGTTCGCGTAGCTATGTGAGGTTGTTATTCACGAACGTGTGAAGAAGGTCACGAACAGTTTAAATCTGGTCCTGAGGGTATGAAACCCCGGAAGTTGGCTATTACTTTGGAGGTGACACACATGCTAGGTGACGGACGTGTGAGCGTGCACCGAGGAAATTGTGACTTGGTCCGTCCCGTGAAAACTGTAAAGCTGAATAACCTATTGATAGTTATGTGCTCTCTATATGTTGTGGAAACTTTATAAGTCATGCTAGAAACCATGTTTAGGCTATATGTTGGTATTGTTGGGACCCACAGAGGTCGTGTACATGTTGAATTATCTGCTTAAATTGTTTTTGATACTCAGTCACTGCTTACTTGATTATTTTATCTCAGTCTCTATTGTTCATTATTAATGTATCATATCATTGTTGTTTGGGCTGATTTTGTGATTGTTGAGAGCCCGAGAGACTGGAGAGCTTTATGACTGAGTGAGGCCGACGGCCTGATTGTGAGATATTATACTACAGCACGTGAGTTGGCCGTGCAGTACGTGAGTTGGCCGTGCAGATCCTTATATTATACTATAGCACGTGAGTTGGCCGTGCGGATCCAGATATTTATATTATGGCACGTGAGCAGCACGTGAGTTATCCGTGCAGATTATAGTGCTTGGACTGTAGGAGCCCCTCCTTAGTCTGTATACCCCAGTGAGCGCGGGTACCCATTGAGTGTGAGTGTTAAGGGCTGAGAGCCGAGTGGTTGAGTTGTTATGATGAGTGGAGTGATTGTTGCCGTGAGAGGTTGTACTTGCTTTTCATTTGTTGTTGCACTTAGTTGTTATTTGTCATTGTTGTGAAATTCTCTGAAAGATTTTATATCCGGATTACATGAACTTGAACTGTATAAATTGATTTGACTTAAACTGCTGGATTTGAAAGCATGTCTATTCTCTGTTGGAATTACTGAAAATGAACTGTAACTGTGTAGCTCGTCACTATCTTTAATTTCTTATTGTTACTTGCTGAGTTGGTTGTACTCATACTACACCCTGCACTTCGTGTGCAGATCCAAGTACTTCTGGACATAGCGGGTGTTGATTTTCTCGCTCAGTTGATTTTTCGGAGATTCAGAGATAGCTGCCGTGTTTCGCAGACCTTGTCTCTCCTTCCCTATCTCCTTGTTTACTGTATTTGGTCTTAGACTATTATAGACTGTTTGCTTTTGACTTGTATCCATATTAGATGCTCATGTACTTAGTGACACCAGGTTTTGGGGAGTGTTTGTATCAGTAATTGTGGGATTTTGTATTGTATTTAAATATTATATTTTTTTTAACTTAAAGGATATCGGGGGTTATTGATGTTAACGGCTTTCCTAGTATTGAGATAGGCGCCATCACGATAGGTCATATTTTGGGTCATGACACTATGGAAGATTCATCCCATATATATATATATATATACACACACATCAACTGACAATCAGTCACTCAATACTGTATAAGGCCAATCTAGCCCAGGGGAAGATCCATCCCCACATATATATCGCTAGACAAGGTCCTTGCCAGGGAAGATCCATCCCTAATATAAATAAATAAATAAAATAAGGCTACTCCATGCCCTAGGAAGTCCATCCAAAATATACATATCAACTGCGCTCATTATGGGTGGTGCAGACTCCGGAGGGGCTCCTTCAGCCCAAGCGCTATATAAAGTCGATATGGCCTACTGCGGCGTGCAGTTCGATCCCATAATAATAATAAAGCCTATAAGTCCTGCTACGACGTGCAGACACGATCCTATAATATTAACATATATAAAGCCAATATGGCCTGCTGCGGCACGCAGCTCGATCCCATAAATATCTTCACAACGGATGAACATGACTGAGTATGAAATGTACATTTTAAAACAATTAATGCGACAACAACAAGACCATATGAGTCCCAAAATATAAGCACGTAGCCTAAACATGATCTTTAATACGAGCCTCAGCGCAATTTCTCTAACACGTGGAGAATATATGGATAATAACATGATCCTTTAATGTTTTTCAACTCCACAAAATTTATTTAAATCACAATTTCCATGGTGCACGCCCACACGCCCGTCACCTAGCATGTGCGTCACCTCCAAACAATTGATATAACATAAAATTCAGGGATTCATAACCTCAAAACCAAGTTTAGAAATGTTACTTACCTCAAACCGTGTAATTCTTTATTCCGCTATGCCTTTGACTCGCGAATTGGCCTCGGAAGCCTTGTATCTAGTCATAATTAATTCGATTTAGTCAATTCAAATTATTGGAACTAATTCCATGTGAAAATACTAATTTTCCAACAAAATCCGAAATTTAACTGAAAATATTACCCGTGTTGCCCATGCATCGGAACCCGATAAAAGTTATAAAATATGAACGCCCATTCAACCACGAGTCCAACCATACCAATTTTATCAAATTTCGACATTAACTCGATCCTCAAATCTTCAAATTTAACCAAGAAGGTTTTCAAAATTGTCCAACTTAAATCACCAATTAAATGTTAAAAACAACCATAGATTCAAGTAATTTGACCAAAATTGAGTTAAGAACAATTACCCCGTTGTTTTTCTTGAAATTTTCCGAACTTAAACTCTCTGCCCAGGCTTTTCTTCTTCGCGAACGCGGCCCTTGCCTCGAGTTCGCGAAGAACAAAAATGTGCTGCCTAGAATTTCTTCTTCGTGAACGCGAGGGTCCTCTCGCGAATGCGATGACCGAAAATCCCAGGCCTTCGCGAACGCGGAACCTCACTCGCGAATGCATAGGCCAACTCGTTAGGTCTCCTCCAGCTCTCTCTCTTCTTCGCGAATGCGACCACCCTCTCGCGTTCGCGATGCACAACCTGCCCAACCCTTTGCGAATGCGTCTTTCGCAAACACAAAGAGAAAATCTTGCTTCCTCCAGTTCCCCTTCGCATACACGAGACCCCTCTCGCGAACACGATTAAGGAAACCAGATAGTGCATCAGAAAAATTCCAGCAAATTTCCAAGTCCAAAATTCAATCCGTTAACCATCCAAAACTTACCCGAGGCCCCCAGGACCTCAACCAAATACACCAACAAGTACTAAAACATAATACAAACTTAGTCAAGACCTCAAATCATATCAAACAATGCTAAAACCATGAATCATACCACAATTCAAGCTTAATGAAACTAAGAATTTTCAACTACTACATTCGATGCCGAAACCTATCAAATCAAGTCTGATTGACCTCAAAGTTTGCATACAAGTCATAAATGACATAACAGACCTATTCCACTTTCATGAATCGGATTTCGACCCCGATATCAAAAAGTCAACTCCCCGGTCAAACTTTCAAACTTAAATTTTTATTTTTTCCATTTCAAGCCTAATTTAACTACGGACTTCCAAATAGTTTTTTGGACACGCTCCTATGTCCAAAATTACTGTCCAGAGCTATTGGAATTATCAAAACTCTATTCCGGGGTCGTTTGCACATAAGTCAACATCCGGTCAATTATTTCAACTTAAGCTTTAAACTTTGAAACTAAGTGTTCCAATTCATTTCAAAACCTCAGCGGACCCGAACCAATTATCCCGGTAAGTCACATAACAATTGTAAAGCATGAATTGAGCAGTAAATAGAGGAACATGGCTGTAATATTCAAAACGACTGGCTGGGCCATTACACTTGGGATCTTTGCTTGCTTGGGTTTTAGCTTTCAGTATGTAGTCTCCGATTTGGAGCGGCCTGGCCTTTGCTTTCTTGTTATAATAACGTTCTGCTTGCTGTTTTTGGACGATCATTCTTATATAAGCTGTATCTTTTCGTTCTTCGACTTCGTCGAGTTCCTATCTTCGGCACTCGTCATTGCTTATACTGCTCTCGTGGGAGTACCTTAGATTGGGCTCTCCAACCTCGACTGGTATTACCGCCTCGGTCTCATAGACCAAAGAGTAGGGAGTCTCTCATGTGCTCGGTTTTGGAGTTATTCGGTATGCCCACAATACTTCTGGTAGGACTTCTGGCCACAATCCCTTGGCGTCCTCGAGCTTCTTTTTCATGATGTTTAGTATTGATTTGTTAGAGGATTCTTCTTGCTCGTTTCCCGTGGTGTGGTATGGGGTTGAGTGTTTTCTTTTCATATGCCATTTCTCATAAAATTTGGCAATTTGCTTTCCTATGAATTAGGGTCCGTTGTCATAGCTGATTTCTTTGGGAAGGCCGAACCACCATATGATATTTCTCCATATAAAGGTAATTACTTCTTGCTCCCGTACTTTGGCGAAGGCTCCTGCTTCCACCCAGTTAGAGAAATAGTCAATTAAACCAAAAGGAATTGTACGTTAACCTCCCCCCCCCCCCCCCCCC
>AWOL01S0008734.1:109324-176798 GCA_000715115.1 Nicotiana otophora
GTCCATTCCCCATATGACAAACGACCAAGGTGAGGTGACCGAGTGGATGTGTTCGCCGCTTGGTGAATCACTGGGGCGTACTTCTAGCATTGCTCGCCTCTTTTCACAAAATCTGAGACCTCCTTTTTCATGGTGGGCCAATAATATCTTGACCATATGAGGCATCTGGCCAGCGCTCGATTTATGGAATGAGCCCCACAATGGCCTTCATGGATCTCCTCAAGGACGCGCCAAGTCTAGTTTGGGCCAAGGAATATTGCTAAAAGGCCACCATAGGTTCTCTTGTACAGGTTGTTGTTGAGGATATTGTATCAAGCTACTTGCATTATCAGTTTCCTGGCCTCTTGTTTATCGCCTGAGAGTGTACCCTCCTGCAAGTATGTGATACTACGATTGTGAATGTCCGAATTTAAGTTAATGGTTCTTTTATTGACTTGGTTTAGCGAGGAGTTGAGGAGATGAACCACGTTTTTGTCTAATGTTGTGATGCTTTTGGTAGATGCAGCTATTTTGTTGAGGTCGCCTACTTGTGCTCTTGGAATTTGGTCGAGCTGACATTCATCGAACTCGGGCAGCAGCTTGCAGATTTCGGTCTGGCATTTTTGCAATCTTTGTTCCTTGATTTGGAAAGTCCATGTGGCTTGGTTGACTACGAGCTGTGAATCACAGTGTAGTTTAACCATTTTTCCCTATACTTGGGCGATGGTCTCAAACCTATAATGATGTTCATACTCGGCCTCGTTATTAATCATGTGCAGGCACCTTATGGACTAGCGAATCACTTCGCCTGTTTGGACTTTGAGTATGAGTCCTAGTCCGGACCCCGACGTATCGGACGCTTCATCGGTGTATAGGACCTAGAGGTATTGTGTTTGGGGGGAAGTTTAGAGGGCTTCCCTTTCAACTTCAGGAATTATTTTTGTGTTGTAGTCGACGACGAAGTCAGTGAGCACTTGTGACTGTATCACGGTTTGCGACTGGTATGTGATATCGTGCTCGCTGAGCTCGATGGCCCATTTGGCCAATCTCCCCGACATCTCGGGTTTATGCAAAATGCTTCTTAGGGGTAAAGTTATGACGATCGAGATGGGGTGGCACTGGAAATACGGTCTAAGCTTTCGTGAAGCTACGACTAAGGTTAAAGCCAGTCTCTCGAGGTACGGGTACCTCATCTCAGCATAAACTAATGTTTTGCTAATGTAATATATGGGAGATTGCTGATATTTGTTTTCTCGAATTAGGACTGCGCTCACAGCTACCTCAGATACCGCTAGATAAACGAGGAGATGTTCCCTCGGCTCGAGTTTTGAGAGCAAGGGCGGCGATGACAAGTATGCCTTTAGTTCCCCCAGAGCCTGGACATACTTTGAAGTCCATTGGAGGTCATTATCTTTCTTGATTACTCCAAGGAATTTATGGCATCTATCCGACGACCGCGAGATAAACCTTGATAGGCGGCGATGCGGCCAGTCAAGCTTTGGACCTGTTTTTTGGTGGTCAAGAGTTCGGGTATGACTTCAATGGATTTAATTTGGTTAGGGTTAACCTCTATCCCTCGTTGTGATACGAGGAACCCTAGAAATGTTTTTGAGGCTACACCGAACGCACACTTCTCCTGGTTCATTTTCATTCAGTACCGTCTGAGTATGTCAAAAGTTTCTTTCAAACGATTGATGTGATCTTCTCCTCTTTTCGATTTGACCATCATGTCATATATATATATATATATATATATATATATATATATATATATATATAATTCTATTGTCTTGGCGAGCTAATCCTTGAACATTCTCGTCACCAACCTTTGATAGGCCGCCCCCGTGTTCTTTAGTCCGAAGGGCATAACCCTGAAATAGTACGTTCCTTGGTGGGTGATGAATATGGTTTTTCCTGATCTTTCTCTTCCATGAGGATATTATTATAGCCTTAGTAAGCATACAAGAAACTTAGCAGCTCATGTCCGACCGTTGCATCAATGAGTTGGTCGATGTGAGGCAGCGAGAATGAATCCTTTGGTCATGCTTTGTTCATGTCTGTGAAGTCTATGTAGATCCGCCATTTCCCATTCTTCTTTTTAACCATTATCACGTTGGTGACCCATTTGGGGTACTTTGATTCCCTTATGGAACCATTTTCTAATATATTTTACACTTCCTCGCGCACTGCGTCATTGATTGCGGAGTTGATTTTATGCCTAACCTGCCACACCAAGGGGTGGTAGGGGTCGACATTTAATTTGTGCGTGGCGATCTCCTTTGGGATTCCTGACATATCTGCATGGATGAAAGTAAACAAATCTTCGTTAGCTTTTAAGAATTGACTCAATTTACCGGGTCCTGGAGCTTGCAACCGATATAGGCCTTTTTGTTGTGGTCGTTAGAGTCTAATTGAATGGGGTCAGGGTCTTCTATGGTCGACCCTGCAGGTTCGACTATGTCGGATTCTTTGATGCCTTCCCTGACCTCGTCATACCCTAACCTCGACCCTACTGATTGCTATGCCTCTTTTTCTTTTTCCTTTCTTTGTTGAGAGGTTGTGCTGTCTAAAGCAATGCGGTAGCATTCTCGGGATGTACGTTTCTCTCCTCCTATGCTGATTATTCCCCATGGAGTTGGGAATTTGATGACTTGGTATAAGCTGGAGGGGACGACCTTCATAGGGTGTATCTATGATCGTCCCACTATGGCGTTGTACGCGGTGTCTTGGTTCATGATGTGGACCGTTGTTTCCAGAATTATACCGCCGGCCAAAACGGGGGGAGTAATTTCCCCGGATGTCCATTCAACTGCATTGTTAAAACTAGCTAGTGTGATGCAGCTCGACACTATCTTATCCTCAAGTTTCATTTGGCTAATTACTCGGGGATGGATAAGGCACGCGCCACTTCCGTCATCAATCATAATACATTTAACATCGGTATCCAAACTTTTCAAAGTAATAACAAGAGCTTCATGATGAGGAAAGACCACACCGTCGACATCCGACTTGTCGAAGATGATACTTACTTCGAGTTCATCGTACCGTTCGCGGGTGATGGATCGCTTGAGTTTGGGTGTAGTGGTGAACTTCACGATGTTGGTAGAGGCATCGTCTCCGATGATCATGTTGATGGTACAAACTGGTGAGGGTGGTTTGGGTGGCCCTTGATGCTCGCGCCCTATGGAGAAATTGGTTCTTCCCTTATCGCTTAGTAGCTTTTTAAGATGTCCTTGACGTAGCATATTCACGACCTCCTGCCTCAGGGCGATGCAGTCTTTTATTTTGTGCCCTTATTCCTGGTGGAACGCATAGAGGGCATCATACTTTCTGGTATTAGGGTCTCATCCCATCTTTGGCGGCCACTTCACTTTTGGTCTGAGCTTCTCTAGGGCGTAGACTATCTCTGTAGGTGACAAACAAATATTGTATGCAGACAGTAGGGGGTCATACCTCTATCATTCTGATGAGTTATGATCCTTGATCTGGATGGACCTTCTTCATATTGAAGGGGAGGGGGCGGTGACTGTCCTTATGTATGGTTGGTGTCATTCCCTGTTAGGTCATGGGATCAGGTGATATCTTCTGGTGTTATCTCTTCGATCCTTTCTTGACTCAGCTTGTACTAAGGTTAGCCGGTGGGTTGGCCCGTTGAGGTCGTCCTCATCTGCACGGACTTTGGCACAATAAGCATTGCGGATTTCATCCCAAGTGGTTGGGGGATACGTCATCAACCGGCTTAACAGTTTCCTCGTTGCTCATGAACCATCCCTGCTCAAGCCATTCTGAAAGTCTGCGACCGCTATCCCTTCAGACACGTTTGGTAAAGTCATCCTTTCTCGGTTGAACCAGGTGAGGAAGTCCCTCAATCCCTCTCCTAGAGATTGTTTGACGGCAAATATGTCGTTCACTCTTGCCTCGAATATTTTGGCTTCGGCGTGGGCCGTTATGAACTTGTCAGCCATTTCTTCAAAGGTTTCAATGGAGCGTGCTAGTAGCTGTGAATACCATGTTAATGCTTTTCCAGTGAGGGTTTCGCCGAACCTTTTTAGCAAAATAGAACACACATGTTCCTTTGGCGAGGTCATTGCCTTTTGCGACGATGACATAATGAGTCACATGATCTTTGGGGTCGGTTGTGCCGTCATATATCCTGAGGTATGGCGACATTTTAAAGGTTTTTGGTATAGCATGTGCGACTGCATCATCACTGTACGGTTATTCATTGAACCGATCGGCATCCCTCTCGGCAACAACTTGGGGACGCCCAGTATTTTATCGACTCTTTCCTGGTGTTCTTTCATTTGATATCGGAGTGCCTTATTCTCATTCTCCATCTCCTCCATCCTTTTTAAAATGGTTGCGAGGGCATTATCACTTGCACTATTAATGACATTGTGAGTAACACCTGTCGTTGGAGGAGGAGGGAGTCGGTTGTACTGTTCGTCTGCTGGTTGTATAATGCAAGTCCTTGCATTTTCTATTGCCATGTCCGAGGTGGGCTTGTTGAGGACGCTGGTGAGCGTGTCAGTTAGCCATGCTTCGTGGAGCGTTTTGACAGCTGGGGGTATCTCCTACCCCACAGATGTGTAGGCTCCCTTACGAAGAGATTTTGTGATGTTGCAGTGAGAAGGCGGCGACCCATGTTGCCTAGGGGAGGCACTAGGCGTTGCGTCTTCGTCTGTCGTTTCACAGCTTTCGTTGATGATGTTCATGACGTTGGTTGGAAGGTCACTTATTATTTTCGTCCTTTCTTCTCGGTTACCTGCCATGTTGGAATTTGTGCACACAAAGAAAAAAGATCTTGTTTTGGCTCTTTGTTTACGTTAGTGACCCGTGTTAGTTGCAGATCTAGAAGAAACTAAAAGCTTAACTTAGAAATTCCCAGAGACGACGCCAAACTATTTGGCCAAAAAATATAACTCTTGGTTCAAATAATTAAATTTATGTGATAATGGGTTAAACCTAGTTAAGAATAATATTTCTAGATGTGAGTTCCGAAAATGTAATTAGCATCAAATAGATCTGGTAGAAGAATGACAACAACATGCAATAACTATTCCAAAACGTATGAGCAATAAAGTAGCATTTAATAACAATGAGTAACAATCAATGTCATAAGTAAATAGGATGAGTGATTCACCCAATAAAGGATGAACTAGATGATTATTCATTATGACAATTATGAGTGACAGATAAATCCTAGAATGTTCGAATTATTCTCGGATCTGATGGAAAAGTTTGAAACAATATGGATGAGAATCTTGATGAAAAAATAATGTTTGTATCTTAGTAAGAGAGAGAGAATCTTTTGTCAAAAGTCTGTTCTTTTCCAAATGAATGTCACATGCCTCATATCATTGTGTCTTTTTCTATTTATATGAGATATTTTCCTAGTAAATCCTAGAAGTA
Organism: Nicotiana otophora; assembly: GCA_000715115.1. Taxonomy (NCBI): domain Eukaryota; kingdom Viridiplantae; phylum Streptophyta; class Magnoliopsida; order Solanales; family Solanaceae; genus Nicotiana; species Nicotiana otophora. Next base: position 114,716 of record AWOL01S0008734.1, read on the forward strand.
CAAGTACAGAGAATATCCACTAGAATATTCTCTTTAATATCCTATTTCGAAAACTAGCCGTTACAACTTTATCAACGGCGCTCGACCTCGACCATTATTGACATCTCGACCACGAGTCTCGTATCTTCCTGGTCTACCTCGACTAATGACGGCTCGAGTACTCTTTATTTAGTGTTATCTTATCTTAAATATTCTAGGACAAATTTTGACTCATACACCATGCAATGTGAAGAAAATGAAATATAGTTTGGTAGCTTGAACTGACACGCGCTATTATTTACCGCAATCTATTATTTTTATCAAACTTTCAAAATCTGCTTATTTTGAAATGAATTCTTTTTCATGGGGTTTTAGAAGAAATAATTTCAAAAAGTAGCCGTTTGTATTGATCAAATCACTTGAGAAATACTTTTGTTTTTATTAAAAGAATTAGGTATGCTTTCAAAAAAATGCTTTTGAATGTCAATTTATAGAAAAGATGTGTAAAACTCGCATTACAATTAGTATTATTCAAATAGGGGAGGTAATGGAATGTTTCATAAATTTTATTAATTGAATTTAATTATGATACAAAAAAATTAAAATAGTGGAATTTAGATTGTGTTTGGGAGGTTAGGTTTATGTCCCTTCCTCTTATACTTTACTTTGATTATCAATAAACAAGGCATGGGTAAATACCAAATTTCCATCACCATGGGAGCTGAAAGCCCCGGACGATGGATTAATTAAAAGAAAAATTAATTATAATTGATCTAGACACTAGACTACTTAGCTCAATAATCTTTCTCGATAAACTAAGCAAAGACATACCTCATGTGTTATAGTGACCAATGAACATGGGAAGGAATGACATATGTAATTTTCCATAACTAAATTGCATAAGATATGCTTTTTCTGTTTTATATTCTTAGTCGTGAAGTTTTAGAAGATAAGAATAGTTTTATCCACTTTGGGATACCTTGAGGAGAAGAAGAAGAAGAAGAAAAAGAAAAAGAAGAAGAAGAGTCGTATTTTTAACCAATAAGGGAAATCTTTAGCAATCTAAAATAAGCAAATTAAAGCACATACTAGTTAAGTTAAGTATTTACATATTTGTGACTATATCGACAATTTAAAGAGGTATGTGAAATTTGTAAGAAAAATGTGTAGATAATATCAACTAAGAACAAAAAGGAAAGAAGAACACCAGCACATAGAAAAAGGGCTGAAGAAACCAGTCCATGACTAATGAGACCGGAAATTAATGCTTTCGCGTGAAGTCCTTGTCACTGTAGTGGACTAAAGCGGCGGATTGCTAATCCATTGTACGAGTTAATCGTACCGAGGGTTCGAATCCCTCTCTTTCCGTTGATGACTTGATTTCTTTTTTTCAAATTTCGAAATCCTTTGTTCTTATTCTTAGTTAAATGTGGAAGTGAGACGAGATAACCATGGACTTTGTCTCTGGATTGCCGAAGACTGCGAGGCAACATGACACCATTTGAGTGATTATTGATCGGCTGACCAAGTCAGCTCACTTCCTGCCGATCAGTATGACTTACTCTACGGGCAAGCTAGCCCAGATATATATTGATGAGATAGTGCGCCTACACGGGATACCATCATCCATAGTATCAGACAGAGATCCACGGTTCACTTCAGCCTTGTGGCAGAGCCTACAGAAGGCTTTGGGTAGCAGAGTGAGTCTTAGCACAGCCTTCCATCCTCAGACCGATGGCCAGTCTAAGAGGACCATCCAAACATTGGAGGCTATGCGGCGGTAATCCCTTGATTTTCGAGGTTGTTGGGACAGACATCTACCCTTGGTTACGTTCGCCTATAACAAGAGTTCTCAGGCGAGTATAGGCATGCCACCTTTTGAGGCACTCTATGGACGCAAGTGCAGGACTCCCCTATGCTGGGATGAAGTAGGGGAGAGACAGATTCTTGGGCCAGAGATTGTACAGGAGACCTCTTCCTTCGGTCCGGTTAGTACATGGTTCTGTCGTTTACCTTGCGCCTATCTATTCCTTTAAGCTTATATCTTATACCATTGCAATCAGACTCATTGGATATGTTCCTTTTCTCTTCTACTATCGAGAGTCGTACGGGTGATGAGGTGAGCTCTAAGCCTATACACATAGATAGATCTGGGTAAGTGACCATCAACGGTATGGGTAGCATTTACTATCAGTACGCTAGGCGGTTATCTTTTTTTTCATATTCATATTTATATCCTTTGCAACAATTGTTGGGACGGACTTTCGTGGAAAAGAAAAAAGCCCTTTATCGGATTGGAAGCGATGACTTAAGCCTCTTTCTTCTTCTTTTCTTATAGGGCGTTTAAAGAGCGTGACTCTTTAGTTTAATTAAGTTAAAATTAGTTAAATTAAAAGGCCCCATTTGATTCAATTCATGAATTAGCCCACTATTAGAACTACGAGATCACCCCTTTCATTCTGGGGTGACGGAGGGATCGTACCATTCGAGCCATGTTTTTCTTGACTCGAAATGGGAGCAGGTCTGAAAAAGGATCTTAGAGTGTCTAGGGTTGGGCCAGGAGAGTCTCTTAACGCTTTCTTTTTTCTTCTCATCGGAGTTATTTCACAAAAACTTGCCAGGATAAGGAAGAAGGGGGGAACAAGAACACTTGGAGAGTGCAGTACAACAGAGAGTTGTATGCTGCGTTCGGGAAGGATGAATCGCTCCCGAAAATGAATATATTGATTCTCTCCCAATTGGTTGCACCGTAGGTGCGATGATTTCTTGCTTTCTGGGGCGTCAAGCGTCTGTAGGCCTATCAGCCATGAAGTACGCATAAGCGGGAATAGGCTAAAAGGACTGTTATAAGGCATCTAGAGGGCCTGTTTTTGGCTGGTCATAACTAGAACTCTTAGGTTAGGGGTCCGCCCTTAGCCCAGTACTTAATAAAGGGAGGTAAGGCGAACTTCTTCTACGTCGAATTCACGGGTTCAAATTGGACTGAAGGGAGGAGGAAAAAAAGAGTCCTCTCTTCTTGGTCCTATTGAACCAGACACTGAATACCTGGGGATTCATCACTAGCTAGGGCTTTCGAATCAAAGCATAGGCATTTGCTATTAAAAGGGAGTAGTAGATCATCGATTGAAGAGCCAGGTCAGTAAACTTCTATTGGGACTTCTATTAATTATTAATTCGACTCTAGGGACTCCTAGCAGCAAACTAGTCTAAAAAAGGTCCAAGCCCGTGGTCGCAATGCTGCCTCCATGCAAGCCCTCAGTCACCGAGCTGACCTCGTCAAACTTATCAAAAATACTGTGTCGTGGTAAGTCACTACCTTGAAAGCAATTTCGGTCCGGCTGGGTGTAAATCTTTAAGACCGGTCGCTCCTCAAGGTTCTACAGCACCTCCAAACACGTGCACTCGTGCCTGGAAGTTTGAAATTTGCATAAAATAATTGCCCAGAAAAAGAAGAGAGATGAAGGTGTTTTCTGTGTCGCATTATTCGCAAATAAGACTGCCTTTTGTAGGCAAAGTTGTTGGACAGTTACAGATGAAGGAATTAATCAGGAGCTGTTACAAAAATTGAAATGGAGCCGTTACAAAATTAACTACAGTTGTTGCAATAATTAAAAACAGGACGTTAATAAATCCTATTCAAAGTGAATGGATTTTGGTAAGCATGTATTTGGAAACTTTTCTGGTAAGCTCAAAAAATAAAAATTAATTTTAGCAAAACTAGATTTGGATTAGGTCTCACGTATATCTCGCATGCAAGGAGGGTGGAGGGCTGATCGACCCGTTTTGCCTTCAGGGCCAATTTTTTATGTACGCGAGACAACTCCCTTTTACTAGCTCTTTACAAGCCCAACAAAGAACAATTCAATATAAGGAGAAGAAAAAGACTTTCCGCAACCAATGAGGGACACTTTGTCTTCAAAACAGACAAATAAGTAAAGAAGAAAAAAGGACCATAAAGAAATCTTTGGCTTTGCATTATAAAGTATACTAATACCAACAATCCCCCACTAATGCAAAGACAAAAATAGAATAAGAACAATTCTGGGCAAAAGAAGGAACATGTATTTAAGTGTCAATATCTTTCGATTTGAATTGACACGTAGTGAAATGAGGCAACAAATAACATCCACAAAGTGAAGTACTCTTGAACTGAATGAACAGTAGTTGAGACCCTCACAACACATACTATATCCTTAATTTTATGCAAACTCCGCGATACTAACAAAGTGCTTTTATGGTCACGCACATACCTTGGGTCTTATGAGTGCTCTAGAAAGATATCCCAAAGTGCTTTTATGGTCATGCACATACCTTTCATAAAAGGTGACCGCACCTTTACACTTACGTAAGTGATCCCATCAAGTCTATCTACACATAGACCACCTTAAGGTTATGGAATCATTAAGAGCAAAATAAGCTCAACCTTATAGCACTACCACACGCCATAGGGATAGAAAATATAGTGCATATTGAGGTCTCATATGGCTTCATTTGACCACATATGGGTATCCACCATACTTCCTCAATCTATAGGCTTTATCCCCATCCCTCTCGACGTTTCAAGGATAACTCTCCTTGCCAAACCCTTGGTTAGAGGATCCGCCAAATTGCTTTCGGATCTTACATATTCCAAGAAAATAACACCATATTTTAACAACTGTTTTACCGCACTATGCCTAATGCGGGTATCTCTTTTATTTTCATTGGACACACTATTTTTGACAATTCTATTGCCGCATGTGAGTCACACTGTAGAGAAACTGGTGAAGCTTGTTTTTTCCATAAAGGCATGTCTGCCAATAAGTTTCTCAACCACTCGGCTTCTTCCCCTGCCAACTCAAGAGCAATGAATTCAGACTCCATAATAGATCGTACTATACAAGTCTGTTTTGAAGACTTCCATGAAATAACACCTGCACCCAAAGTAAACACATAGCCACTAGTGGAGCAAATTTTATCATTGTTAGTAACCAGTTTGCATCACAAAATCCTTCTAAAACAACAAGAAATTTATTAAAATGCAAACACCAATCTATAGTACCTCTCAAATACCTTAGCAAACGATGAAGAGCATTTCAGTGTACACTACTGGGGTTGTGAGAATATCTACTAACAACATAAGCAATATCAGGTCGTGTATAATTCATGAGAAATATTACACTACCAATTGTCTTAGCATATTCATTTTGGGAAATACTTGATTCCTCATTTTTTTCTCAAGTGTATGCTAGGATCATAAGAAGTTCTCACAGGTACTACATCAAAATAATTAAACCTTTTCAATATTTTCTCAATATAATGAGACGTAGATAACGAAAAACCATTAGAAGTTTTTTTGATTTTAATCCCTAAAATCACACCTGCTTCTCCAAGATCATTCATTTTAAATTTAGAAGACAAAAAGTGCTTAGTCTTATTAACAACATTCACATTAGGCTAAATATTAACATATCATCCACATACAGATATATAATCACACAATCTGATCCTATCATCTTGGAATAAACACAAGTATCTGATGCATTAACAACAAAACCATTACCCACTAATGTGCTATTAAACTTTTCATATTGTTGCTTAGGTGTCTGTTTTAGACCATACAAAGACTTTCTCATTTTGCATACTTTATTCTCCTGTCTTTGGATCACAAATCCCTCAGGTTGAGACATATAAATCTCTTTCTCTAAATCACCATTTAGGAAAGCCATTTTAACATCCATTTGATGTATCACTAAATTATGAATAGCAGCTAAAGCAACAAGAGTTCTAATAGTCGCTATCTTAGTCACATGAGAATAAGTGTCAAAGTAATCAATGCCTTTCTTTTGGTTAAAATCCCTAATAACAAGTCTAGCCTTATATTTCACAATTGTACTATCAGGTTTCAATTTCTTCTTAAATATTCACTTGCTACTTATGGGTTTATAACCTTTAGGCAAATTAGATAAGTCCCAAGTGTGATTAGAAACTATAGAGTCTAATTCACTTTTAATGACCTCTTTCCAAAACTAGCATCTATTGACCTTATTGCTTCATTATATGTCTTAGGGTCTTCTTCTATTAAATAGATTGACACTAATTCATAACTCAAAATATCAAGATCAATATTTTCAGTCAAGAAAGTAGTGATAAAGTCAGGACCAAAGCTAGCTTCAATTCTACATCTCTTACTCCTTCTAAGTTCATTTCCATGCTCATTAGCGGTAACACTAGAAGAAGGCAAAATATGAGAATTAACAGACATAGATGTAGAAGCATTATTATGCATATCACTAGGCAAATTAATTTTCAATGGAAAAACATGCTCAAAAAATTCTGCATCTCTAGATTCACAAATAGAACTCTCATTCAAAGACATAAATCTATACGCAATACTATTTTTAGCATAACCAATAAAAATAGCATCAAGTTAGGGGCAACCTTAGCCAAACACCCGCACACTTTCAGAATTTTCAAGTTAGGGGCAAACCCTTTCCATAACTCATACAAGGTTTTATCTAACTTCTTATGAGGGACTTTATTAAGAACATAGTATACAGATAAAACAGCTTGCTCTCCCCCCCCCCCCCCACACACACACATTATCAGATAAATCCGAACTCAAAAGCATAGAATTCATCATTTTCTTAAGGGTTCTATTTTTCCGTTCGGCTACACCATCGTTTTGGGGAGTATGGGGTGAACTAACCTCATGTATAATACCATTTTTCTCACAAAACACTTCTAGAGTATTAGTACTATATTCACCACCCATGTCAGACCTAAGTCTCTTCATTTTTCGATCTAATTGATTTTCTACTTGTGCCTTGTATTTCAAAAACATGCTTTCCGCCTCATCTTTTGACTTAAGAAGATAAACCTTAGTATATCTAGAAAAGTCATCTACAAAGGTGATGTAGTATTTCTTTCCACCTTAACTAACAATGTTCTTGAAATCTGCTAAGTCTGAATGCATTAATTCAAGCAATTCTTTCTTTCTACTAGTTACATTCTTAAAAGGATTTTTGGTATGTTTTTCTTCTACACAAACAAGACACTTAGACAAATATCAATATTAATTACAGAAATTAATTCCATTTGTCTAAGTCTTTTAATAGAAGCAATATTAACATGACCCAGTCTACCATGCCACAAATCAATAGACTCAGCAATATAAGCAGAATTGAAAGTACTAGCATTACTAGTAATCTCTTGAGTGATGCTCATTACAAATAAACCCCCACTAAGGTAACCCTTCCCAACAAAGTATCCCCCACGAGAAATAACAACTTTATCAGATTCAAAAATAAGTTTAAGACCTGCTTTGCTGAGAAGCGCACCAAAAACTAAGTTTCTACGAAGGGAGAGTACATACAGAAAATTGTTCAAGGCTAAAGTTTTTTCAGAAGTTAACTTAAGGAGAATTTTTCCTTTACTCATAACTCCAGCTGTAGTGGAGTTACCCATGTAGCTACACTCGCCATCAGCAGATTCCTCAAAGTCGTGAAACAGCTCCTTGTTGGCGCAAAGGTGCCTTGAAGCTCTTGTGTCCAATATCCAGTCAGTCTTGTTAGCCACCATGTTCGCCTCAACGACCACAACGACAATGACATCACCACCCTCAGTAAGGTTAGCTTGGACTGGAGCTTTTCCTCCCTACTTTGACTTTGTCCTTGTCTCTGGTTGCACTGAAAGGCCTTGTGACCAATTTTGCCGCAGACATAGCAAGGTCCTTTTGACTTTTATATATGGCCCTACGACATATTGAAGTAATTATGCTTCTTCACATGTCCTTTCTTCTAGCTTTACTTTTGTTTTCCTTCTAGTTCTTGAAGAGTTATATTTTTCTTCTTGTGTTTCAGTTGATTCCTGTAATCACTCCAGGAAGGTGGTAACTTTTCAAATAGAACATTAGCATGAAGAATCTCACACATCTCCATGCCTTCGTTCAAAACATCAGCGGTTAAGTTCTCATACTCGTGAACTTGCTCCATGATCGGCCTTATCATCAACCATCTGAAACTTGATCCACTTTCCAACAACATACTTCTTTTTTCCACTTCATCTGCACCATATTTCTTCTCCAAGTTGTCCCATATGACTTTAGCAGATTTATAATTTATAAACAAATCAAAGAGAGGGTTAGTCATATGGTTAAGAAGATGCCCTCGAACAGTTTTATTATCCTTTTCAAATTTCTTCTTAGCAGCATCATTAGTAACAACAGTAGTAGCAGCATTAGAACTATTAGCAACAATATCAGCAGGAGGTTCGTTGAACAAAACGTAATCAACTTCTAATTATTTAAAGAAAATTAAAAGTTTCTGGGACCAACGCTTATAATTGTTTCCATGTAAAGGCTTAAGCTTTGACAGATCAGGAAGTGTTTTGTTCAAAGTGGTAGACATTAGTCAATATTATAAGTAAAAACATTGCTTTCAAATTGTAAGAAAAATGAGTAGATAATATCGACGAAGAACAAGAAGGAAACAAGAATTGAAAGCGATTTCGGTCCGACTAGGTGCAAATCCTTGAAAGCACTACAACTTTTACAAGAATTAAACCCAGGTTTGGTAAGCTCAAAAAATAAAAAATAAAAAATGATTTTAGCAAAACCATATTTGGATTAGGCCTCACATATATCTCGTGCGTGAGGGGGAGGGGCAAATCGACCCGTTTTGCCTTCAGGATCAATTTCTCATGTGCGCGAGATTACACCCTTTTACTAGCTCTTTACAAGTCCGACAAAGAATAATTCAATATAAGGAGAAGAAAAAGACTTTCCACAACCAATGAGGGATATTTTGTCTTTCACAAAAGACAAAGAAGTAAAGATCTTCTTGAAGAAATTAATGACTAAGAGAAAAACCAAAATTTCAAAAATTAAATAATCTTCCTTCTCACTACTACATTAATTTTTATGAGAAAATCTTAGTAGTTTAGTTGATTGACTATCTTAACTTTCCCTGGTAATGGTTTGATTTTCCACCCTCACGTGTTGCTCCAAAAATAAAATAAGTTTCATGCATTTATAATAAACAAAGAACCAAGAGGTGTGTACTCATACGGTGGTGCTACAATATGCCATTATTTGTGATATGAACTTCGTGCTCGCATGTCGGGTTAATTTTATCGATGGTCATTGAACTATCTTTCAATTTCACTAAAGTCATTTAACTATTTTTTGTCACTTAAAAGTAACTAAACTTTATCATTGTCACTTAAAAGTAATTTTGCCTCAAACCCCTACCATAAATATGATATGGCATTAAATTGTATGATAAAAATCCAAAAATAAATACCACATAAGCTAATATGGGTCATACCCATTTTAGATCCATTTATCATTTAATGTGATTTGACCCATAATCCAAATGAGTTTCGATAAAAAATAATATTAAGTTGCACATTAGTTTAAAATGATTATCATATACTACAAAGTTTTGTCTTTTCTGTTACATAATGCACATTCATAATTATTCTATACTAAAATAAATTATGCTAGAAAATTCTTATTTTGTTTATATGCCCTATCCGAGTCATTTTAAAATACTATTGTATACAATAGTATTTTAACTTCAGTAGAGTTATAAAATGACTCGGATGTGGCATACAAACAAGATAAAAATTTTCTTAGCATAGATTATTTTAGGATAAAATAATTATGAATGTGCTGTGACAGAAAAGGCAAAATTTTATAGTATAGGATAATCATTTTAAACTAATGTGGAATTAATTTTTTTTAATCGAAACTCATTTGGATTAAGGATCAAATCATATTAAAGGATAAATGGATCTAAAATGGGTATGACCCATATTAGCTTATGTGGCATTTATTTTTAAATTTTTATCATAAAATTTAATGCCATGTCATATTTATGGTAGAGGTTTGAGGCAAAATGACTTTTAAGTGACAATGATAAAGTTTAGTTACTTTTAAGTGACAAAAAATAGTTAAATGAGTTTAGTGAAATTGAAAGATAGTTCAATGACCATCAATGAAATTAATCCCTCGCATGTGATGTGTGGATCATATATGATAGATATTAACTTTTCGGCAAAGGACCAAATATACCCCTCTACTTTCGAAAATGGTCTAAGAATACCCCTTGTTATACTATTGGGTTATATATATCCCTGCAGTCATACTTTGGGTTCAAATATACCCCTCATTTAAACGGAGGGACACAAGTCATCTTCCTATTGGTCAATTCTAAATATCTCCTAATTAATTAAAAAGATTCATTATCCATACCCAAAGAATAATTTTTTTTTTGTAAAAAGTGGAAAAAACTAAAAAAAACATTTTTACTAAAAATTGAAAAAAACAAAAATATTTGTTTTCTAGTTTTTACAAAAAACTGCTTTAAAAAAACTAAAAAATATTTTATAAAATAATATTTTTGTAAAAACTGAAAAACAAACTGAAAAGTAATTTTCTAAAGCAATTAAAAACTGAAAAAAATTGAAATATTTTTAACTAAAAACTGGGGAAAAAATAAAATATTCGTTTTTTCAGTTTTTACAAAAACACTACTTTAGAAATTTACTTTTTAGTTTTTTTTCAGTTTTTACAAAAAATATTATTTTAGAAAATATTTTTCAGCTTTTTTTAAAGCAGTATTTTTTAAAAAACTGGAAAACAAATATTTTCGTTGTTTTCAGTTTGTAGTAAAAATAAATTCTGTTTTTTAAAAAAATATTTCTTTAGAAAATTGATTTTCAGTTTTGTTTTTCAGTTTTTTCAAAAATATTGTTTTAGAAAATATTTTTCAGATTTTTCTAAAGCAGTATTTTTTGTAAAAACTGAAAAAAATAATTCATTTTTTTTTCAGTTTTTAATAAAAATAATTCAGTTTTTTCCAGTTTTTACGAAAAAAAAGTGTTTTAAAAAATTACTTTTCGGGTATGATTAATGGGTCTTTTTAATTAATTAGAAGATATTTAGAATTGACCAACAGGACGATGACACGTGTCCCTCCGTTTAAATGAGAGGTATATTTGAACCCAAAGTATAACTGCAGGTATAGATAACCCAATAGTATAACGATGGGTATTCTCAGATCATTGTTAAAAGTAGAGGGGTATATTTGACCCTTTGCCATTAACTTTTTGCATGAGCAGATCTTTGTACTTTGATATTCCACTAAGTTCACAACAAAGGTTGTTGTGGAGTAGTAAATACTCCTTCATCCTTAACCAGAGTTCTCGGGTTCGGGTCCTGAGTATTAAGTCGCCTTTATTAGGGACCGTTTTAACCCTCAACGCGAAACTTTCCAGCGCGAATCCGGATTAGTCGAGCCTCAATACGAATACTAGACACAGGGAAGAAACCAAACAAAAAAATGATATTCCGCAACGTTTCTCTTGTGGTCCGCAGTGACTTACACCGAATGTTATGCAAATAGTATCAGCCTATTTTAGCTTGTACGTAATAAATAATTTTTGGTCTAGAAGCATAATAAGTTTTATGACTTTTACCTCTTGTCTCAAATTGATATATATATTTTTATTATTTTCAGTGTATTAACTAAATGATGTATATCTATTTACATAGTGTTCTTCTTAAAATATATTATACACACCCCTTACTAAAGAGTATCTCTGCCACTAGTTTTGTGTGGATTATATTATAAGGAAGATGTGTAACTTAAATTTTGCATGAAATCTATGTATCTTTTAGCATTTCATAACATCTATTCTGCTGTGTGTGTGTGTATGTGTGGCGTTCATAAGTGATAGATGTAAAACTTTTAACATTTTTAACATTTTTAGATATCCTTGCAAGAAATCAAGGGAGATATCAAGGGAGATGACACAAGCACGAAATAGCAAGCACAGCATATCCATGAAACAACGCCAAAGATGACCATGCCGAGACCGCCGTCCTTATTTTCGACTGGAGAGCCCCAACAAAATGAAATAATAATTTATCTTATAAGGAAAAACAATTGTAGGCGATAGTCTACCTAAATTAAAATCTACAGAAAATATACCAAGTAAATACCAGCAACAACTAACTTTTTTTCTCGTTTTCTTTTTGGAGAAAAAAAAATTAATAAGAGATTTGTTCAGCCTGAAATAACATCAAAAGCATGTGATTAAGAATAAAAATATGTCATTCTTTTTAACTTGTGATCTCAAACATGTCATTGTATTCTTATGGTTGTAAAAGCATGCTATTAAGGGAAAAAATAAAAATTTTAAAGTTAAATTATTTTTAAATATAAAAATATTATATTTTTCTGAAATACACAAAGAACGAAAAGTGTCACAAAAAATCAAACAAAGGAAATAGCAATATTTATAAACGAAAAAAATAAATACAAAGATATGAAGATTTATTTGCCCCTTCAAAGGGCTAAAGGGTGAGTTGACACCTAAACCCTTGCGTTTTGTTTTGAGAAAATGACTCGATTACGACGATGGTGTTCTCCTCATAACTTGGAGACAAAAGCAATGACCAAATACACATATGCAGCTTCTCTTTTTTTAATTGTTGGGGAATGGGCAGCTAGGATTTGGGGATGTCATGTAATTTGGCTTGGTTAAACAATCCAAGAAATCAAGGAAATATAAGATTACATGATGCAGGAAAAAGATCATTTGTCCCTAGATAAAGTGCTTAAGAACCAATGGTTGTTCTGTTGGCATGATCTTTGTCTTGGGGGAAATAAAGCACATCTACATACTTAGTTTGGAATATAATATACATTCAAATTTTTTTATAACAAACTCTTTTATTTCGAATATTTTTGAACGTGATAGTGAAGTATTGTTATAGAGAATAAATATTATATAACAATGAAATATTAGTTTTAAAGAAAACTTGATTGTTATAGTTAAGTTATGTTATATAGTGAAGTTATGTTATAGAGGATGACTATTATAGAGGAGTTTAAATGTGTTAAGATGTTACTTTAATTATCATTTAATTCTTAGCTATTTACGTATGCAGATACTAGTCATTTTAACAAATTGATTTTGCTTTACAGTATCCAACGTTTTAGTAAAATAAGAAATATATTATTTTAAATTCATCCTTACTGCTTTATTAATGGAGAATCAATTAAATGAATGTTTACGAGAGAAATAAATATGTGGTATAAAAAACTTATAAGATGAATAATATAAACCGTAAATAGTATTTCATCAAATCATTTCACCACTCTATTTTCTCTCACTGTAAAACCTTCTTCTATCTCAGATCTCATCTCGTTAACTCCTACAACTTGGGAAATTCTTCACATATCAGCTTTTTGCATGCTAACTGCAATATTCCCACGTGGCACAAATTTTCCATCCACGTATATATGACAACTGGCAAATAATTCAACTTTTTTTTAATAGCTACAACCTAGTTTTATGGCTACTCCAAGATTTGGAGGTTCAAGTTAATGGAGAGAATATTCTCGTAAGTCAAAATGAATACACATATTAAATTGAAACTATTTTTAATTTCTTGTTGCTGCATGGTCAATAATGTAGCAACAAAAGAATTCATTTGCAGGACTGCTAGAAATTTAAATACATTCTTGATTCTTTCTTGGTACTTGCACTTTCTTCAAGCTTCTTTCAGCCATTATATTAATGAGGTAAGCTCAACTACGTGCCACAACTTCTTCTAGGCACGTATCACAAATGTTTACACATACTAAGGTTTTGCAAATTTATAACAGCTAACAATAATTCAATTATTTAAATAGTTTTAACTGTTATAAATATATTATATTATGGATGTTTATTTAGTACTCCGTTGTAAATAAGCTTCCTGAAGAAATTTATCTATATGAGACTCCGCCGCAAATATGTTTATTTATTTAGTACTCTATTGAAAATAAGCCTCCTGAAAAAGCTTATCATTTCGGTACTCCGTTATGGATAAATATTACCCATGGTAGAAGATTATCTATATCTGATACAGTAGCAACTTACACAACAGCTTACAAGCAGCTTACACAACAGCTTGCATTAGCAGCTTACACAACAACTTCCTTTTTTCTATAAATATAGGAGAATTTAGTTCATTATGTACATAAGTTTGAAGTTTGAATAATATATCGGTTTCTCTCTATACTTGTATTTACTTTACAGTCTTTATTTTATAACACGTTATCAGCACGAGACTCTGCCATCTCGAGAAAATACTTTGAAAGTATCAGAGGTACGACTTTCTTTTTCTAAATAATGTCAAATCTTTCTAAACTTGAGTTTGTGGCCCTAGATATATCGGGCAAAAGTTACATGTTTTGGGTACTTGATGCTGAAATTCATCTTGATACGATGGGTCTCGCAGACACCATCAAAGATAAAAATCAAGCATCAAACCAAGTCCGTGCCAAAGCAATGATATTCCTACGCCATCACCTTGATGAGGGTTTCACACCCTTTTTTTACCCCAAAGGATATGTGCTTTATGGATTGTGGGTTAAAGAGTTTCTCCAATTAAAGTGACAAACTTGAATAGGGATTATTTTATTTACAGACTCGCCACTTGGAATTGATTTTTTAGATGTTCCAAGTCACCTTTTATTTGAATCCATAGTCAAAGAAAGATTTGACTCTATTATTATTGGTCTGCGAAAATAAAGTTCGGTTAAGGGATTCTGGTGACCTGGGAGAAGGTGTAAAGCATTCCCCGAGTCTCGTGGTTCTAGCACGGTCACTTTATTAACTTAAATCTGGCTTAAATTAATTTTGGACTAAACCATATTTTATATGATTTTTATGTTTTACCTATCCGCTTTTATTTCTTGATTATTAGAATTATTAAAAAGAATGGTTGGGATAACATTATGTTGTCATAACCATGCTACGCAAGCGAGTGCGTGATCGAATAACAAAATTTATTAACTTATCATAATTGCGCCTCGCAAGCGAATCCGAAATCATGACAATCAATTATTTGTAGTACTTTTGAGAAATTACTACATTTGTGATTAAGAAAATTATTTTAAAGAAAATTACTAAATGCCACTACCGCGCAACGCAAGCGAATCCGCGATTAGAATAAGAGATTAATTAAATTAGGAAATAATTAAGTTATGAAAATTATAGAATTAATTTACTAAATATTAAACACCACGCTACGCAAGTGAGTCCGTGAGTAAAAAAAATAAAAGCGCACCTACTAGTTGCCTAGCGATATTGTTATTTATTTTTCCTAAACTAATTTTGAGATTATTGTAAGGTCATAAATTGTGAAAATTATTGTGGAGGAAATAAAGTCAATTAGTTATGGAAAAGTGGGTTAGCTTCACGTGTTTGAGAAAAATTGGGTCGGGATGAATAAGTAGGGACGCTCGAGTTTCTCTGTTTTGGCTTATGGCAGAACATATCCTACATGGCCTAAACTCATAAACTATATTATTGTACGTCCAATCTAGTTTCTGATTTTCACAAGACAAACAAATGGCCAAACTGACATAACTAATGGACAATGGTTCCAAAAAACAATAATGCATCACTGCTTCTTATTTTCAGCTGTCAAACAAAACTAAAAGATTATTAGACTTGGAACTCATGCTTATGAAATAAAAGTAGAAATATGAGATTCAAACAAACAGGATACCAAACTAAACAAATCGAAACAAAATCAAAGCAGTAAATCATTTTCACAAAAAATGCAAAATAAACAAACAAAGTGAAATTGTATTTTGTATCCCCTTTTTTTGTGAGGAGTTGCTGCGCTAAGAAGACTAAAATAATAGAAAATAGAAAAATCACTCTTAATTAATAAACTATTTAAATAAAATTTAATATTAAAAGTGAAATTGTATTTTGTATTTTCAGATGTTATAATAAAGTAAAAAGTAGAGAAACTAGGCTAAAGCCATGGTAAAATTAAAATACTATAAACATAAATATACTAATTGACCTTAAACTAAAAATAAAAATATTTTTGTGCTTTTTAAATTGTAATTTGAAGTAAAAATTGACTAAAACTCCATAAAAACTAAAGTTAAGTTAAATAAATATTTTAAACACTAAAAATAGCTCAAAAAACATGACAGGTCAAAAATTACGTGCTTACAGCTGCCCCTCTTTGCTTGAAAATACGAAGTATTTTTGAGCAAAAAATCAAGTAAGTGACGTAATTGATTTCTGACCCGATACTTTTTTAAAACAAAATAAAGATGGACAAAAGGTTGCGACCGAGCCCTGGTATCTGAGCTGCATACATATCCTTGGTTACAAAGGAATCAGGCCACATGTAGTTCAGAAGTGAATGAAGTGGTGAAGTATGTGGAGAGGATGAGAGACTCGAGTGAGGTACCATTCGAGGCTCCGATCCGTGGTCCTGTTATTACTTTAAAATCAAAATCTAAAGAAACTAAACAAGCCTATCAGCTATGAGTTACAAGATTTCTATTTATATAAGTCATCTAAAACTTGATCTTGAATCTTGACTGATTCTTCATGCAGACTCTGATTGGAAACCTTGATGCTTTCTAGCTGTAGGTGCTAGTTCATTCTTCTACGGCTTCTTCTGATCAAAATGGGAAATGTGAAGCTTGCAACTTCAGTCGTGTCTTGAGCAGTCCATATCCTTTCCATCTGCTTCTGCATTTGGATTCACTTCTTTTCTTTTTCTTTTCTTTATTCTGGATTGAGACTTCTTCTTTTGTTCATCTCGAACCCTGTGCCTCGAGGTAAAACTTTCTCAGACATCGCAACAAACAAACAAACGAAATTTTTCTGCCCTAGTTTTCACTAGGAAAATTTGGTTAGTTATTGTAACAAAATTTTAAACTACTTCTTTTATTGAAAGAAATAAAAAAAAAACGGGAATGATGTACCCTGAAAAGGTCATGATGATTTGTTTATTGTCTTAAAATAATATCTCAACTAAGGATTGGTGTACCTTATGTTGGGACAATATGGCCAGGGAATGGGATACCCTATATCTGCAATGATATCAGGGAGTGGTGTATCTTGTATTTAAAATACAATCAACTAGAAAATGGTGTACCATATGTTGGAGAATATAGCTAGGGATTGGAGTACCATATACTGGTAAGGAGATCAGGGATTGGTGTATCATATACTGGTAAGGAAATGTAATTAGGGGATGACGCCATATATTACTGAAAAAGAAATGTAACTAGGGGTTGTCGCCCTGTATTACTGAAAAGGAAATGTAACCAGGGGTTGGCGCCCTGCATTACTGAAAAGGAAATGTAACTAGGCGTTCGCGCCCTGTATTACTGAAAAGGAAATGTAACCAGGGGTTGGCGCCCTGCATTACTGAAAAGGAAATGTAACTAGGCGTTCGCGCCCTGTATTACTGAAAAGGAAATGTAACCAGGGGTTGGCGCCCTGCATTACTGAAAAGGAAATGTAACTAGGCGTTCGCGCCCTGTATTACTGAAAAGGAAATGTAACCAGGGGTCGGCGCCCTGTATTACTGAAAAAGAAATTTAACCAGGGGTTGGTGCCCTATATTATTGAAAATGGAAATGTAACCAGGGGTTGGTGCCCTATATTATTGAAAATGGAAATGTAACCAGGGTTTGGTGTCCTGTATTACTGAAAAATGAAATGTAACTAGGGGATGGTGCCCTGTATTATCGAAAAGGAAATATAACTAGGGGTTGGTACCCTGTATAACTGAAAAGAAAATTTAACTAGGGGTTGGTGCCATGTATTATTGAAAATAGAAATGTAACCAGGGGTTGGTACCCCGTATTACTAAAAATGAAATGTAACTAGGGGGTGGTGCACTGTATTATTGAAAATGGAAATGTAACCAGGGGTTGGTGCCATGTATTACTGAAAATGAAATGTAACCAGGGGATGGTGCCCTGTATTAATGAAAAGGAAATGTAACCAGGGGATGGTGCCCTGTATTACAGAAAAAGAAATGTAACCAGGGGTTGGCGCCCTGTATGACTGAAAAAATGCTAAATTCCCTTGGCGAAAAGGTTCTACCTGGGTTAAGCTACATACAACAACCTAAGCGAAGAGTACTTCTACCCGAAACTATGAGCTGGATCCCCCTAGGCGAAAAGGTTCTACCTGGGTTAAGCTACGTAAAACATCCTGAGCAAAGAGTACTTCTACCCGGAACTATGAGCTGGATACCCTTAGGAGCAAATGTTATACCTGGGTTAAGCTACGTAAAACAGCTTGAGCGAAGAGTACTTCTACCCAAATATATGAGCTGGATCCCCCTAGGCGAAAAGGTTCTACCTGGGTTAAGCTACGTAAAGCAACCTAGGCGAAGAGTACTTCTACCCGGAACTATGAGCTGGATCCCCCTATGCAAAAAGGTTCTACATGGGTTAAGCTACATAAAACAACCTGGGCGAAGAGTATTTCTACACGAAACTATGAGCTAGATCCCCCTAGGAGAAAAGGTTATACTTGGGTTAAGTTACGTGAAACACCCTGAGCGAAGAGTACTTCTACCCGGAACTATGAGCTGGATCCCCCTAGGAAAAAAGATTCTACCTCGGTTAAGCTACATAAAACACCTTGAGCGAAGAATACTTCTACCCGAAACTATGAGTTGGATCCCCCTATGCAAAACGATTCTACCTAAGTTAAGCTACGTAAAACACCTTGAGCGAAGAGTACTTCTACTCGGAATTATGAGCTGGATCCCCCTAGGCAAAACGGTTGTAGCTGAGTTAAACTACGTAAAGCATCCTGAGCGAAGAGTAGTTCCTCCCGGAAACATGGGCTGTATCCCCCTAGGTGAAAAGGTTCTACCTTGGTTAACCTACGTAAAACATCCTGAGCGAAGAGTACTTTTACTCGGAACTATGAGCCGGATCACCCTAGGTGAAAAGGTTCTACCTGGATTAAGCTATATAAAATATCCTGAGCGAAGAGTACTTCTACCCGAAACTATAAGTTGGATCCCCCTAGGCGAAAAGGTTCTACCTGTGTTAAGCTATGTAAAACAACCTGAGCGAAGAGTACTTCTACCCGGAACTATGAGCTGGATCCCCCTAGGCAAAAAGGTTCTACCTGAGTTAAGCTACGTAAAACATCCTGAGCGAAGAATACTTCTACCCGGAACTATAAGCTGGATCCCCCTAGGTGAAAAAGGTTCTACCTGGGTTAAGCTACGTAAAACATCCTGAGCAAAGAGTACTTCTACCCAGGACTATGAGCTGGATCCCCCTAGGCGAAAAGATTCTCTATGGGTTTAGCTATGAAAAACAAATTTGGGTGAAAAGTACTTCTGCCCGGAACTATAAGCTAGATCCCCTAGGCGAAAAAGATTCTACCTGAGTTAAGCTACGAAAATGAGAGGTATGAACATTAGTGATGCATGCTAAAAGTAAAGGAAAGTGGAGATTTTGTGGAAAGTTACCTTTGGTGACATTCGTCTTTTAGGAATCGCAATTCTGCACTGCTTTGTTCCAACTAGAAACAAATAATAATTGTGAGTTTTAAAAGTGGTGGTTGGTTTGTGGCCTTGATGTCTTGGGAAACTTAACTTTGTGCCCATCTTCTTTTGATGATGATTTCAACCTGTCACTAGATGGTTCGTGAATACCACTTGCATTTCTGGCCCCGGAGAGCCTTTGACTTTACAAACTTATACATGACGGATGGTCGCATGGGACTTAACCTTTTCAACTTTATTTTGCCTTTGTGGCAATTCACTTTCGACTTCTTTCTTCCAAAACCTTCAATTTCATAGCTTTCGGGAACCTTTGGCTTTTCAAATTTTGCCAAAACGGTTAGCCACTTGAGACTTAATCTTTTCAACTTCATTTTGCCCTTGTAGCCACTTTCAATTCGATTTCCTCCATTTGAGAGTTTTTGATTTCAAAGCATCAGCCACCATGGACAGTCAGGGATGACTTGATGCCCCTATAGAGGCTGGGTGCCTCTTGAATATCAACTTGCGGCAAATGAAAGTCCTGTAAATCAGTCTTGCCATCTCTTCTTTATCTCAGTTTTCGGAACAAAATTAGACCGAAAAGGATTCAAAGAAAAACAAACAATGAAATGAAGAATGAGTTTAAAACAAAAGGTATCCCTTTTAGGGAAAGGAAAAGAAGGACTTATCTGAAGCACATGCTGTCACGACCCCAAATTCTCTCAGTAGGAGGTCGTGATGGCACCTACTCGCTAAGACTAGGTAAGCGTATAAATGCGGAATAATAATAAATATCTGAAGTAAATAAACTACAATTCAAACAATTTCAACTCCCAAAACCCGGTAGAAATAAATCACAAGCTTCTAAGAATTTATTCTCAATGTCTCTATATGTCAAGGTCTAAATAAAATATAAGGAGGCAACATAAAATGATAGAAGGGGACTCCAGAGTCTGTGGACGCTGGCAGATATACCTCGAAGTCTCCGTGCGCGGGTAACTCACTGACGTCTAGGCTGGTAAAATATACCTGGATCTACACAAAAATATGTGCAGAAGTGTAGTATGAGCACACCACAGCGGTACCCAGTAAGTGCCAAGCCTAACCTCGGTAGAGTAGTGACGAGGTCAGGTGAGGCCCTACTGGAATATAATAATGGCATGGTAAAATGTTTATCAATATAGTAAGATAAAATAACATTGGAAATGAATCAAATAGTATGTCACATTTAATGACACCAAAGAATTACAAATAATATCTCGTGGAATCAAAACAGAATTTTACTTCAACTTTATGAAAATCACAACAATTAATCGAAAGCAACTATGGCCATAAATCAATATCAACAAGGGAACTACCGAGGTACCGCCTCGTAGTCCCAAATTATAAATAATTTCACAATATCTCATTTTCTTATACCACCGCGGAAGCCTTCACAATTTATTTAAAGAAAGCATTTGTTTTCCTGAAATAGCATCCCGCGTTTTAGCCACCCTTATCACACCGCATAACTTCTATTAGTCACCCTTACTAGCCACGCGTATCAAGCCACCTTATCTCACCGCATGCGTTTCAACACCCAGACCTTATACCACCGAATGCGTATCAATATCACAATATATCACAATTTGCACCTCAAGTGCCCAATATTTCAATTTTCCACAAAAAAGCAACAATAATATTTTTCAATAATAAAGAGCTCACGGCTCATGCCAGAATAATCCAAAAAAGGTCTTACGGAAATATTCAAGAAAATATAAATCAGGAAAATAATATTTCAAATTTTTAATACGTTACTTCAATATTAAATTTAAAAATGTCAAATACTTCATATTAATAATATTTAATTAAAAGAAAATCAGCCTTCAAATAATGCACAGTATAAAAGAAACCAAGTTTCAATTAAACAGGTAAGACAATTAGCAAGAAAAAGGTAAACAAATCTAAAATATATATCACAGATCAATGATAAAGAATATAATAAGATAAAATAATTTAATAACTGCGCAACAATGATCTGCACAATTTAAAAATATAATCTTTCACATTTAGCCCGTGTACACACTGGTCACCTCGTGTACACGACTTTCAACACATTTCAATAATCACATTAATATCAATTCTAGGGAAAATTTTCCCCACACAAGGTTAGACAAGTCACTTACCTCGACTCGCTCCAATTTAATCAAGTATTATGCTTTTTTCTCGATTTTCTGACTCCGATCGACTCGTATCTAGTTATAATTAATTCGATACAGTCAACAAAAATTATAGAATTAATTCTATACGAAAATACTACATTTATTTTTCAATAAGAATCCGAAATTAACTCAAAAATGGCCCGTGGGGCCCATGTCTCGAAATCCGGCGAAAGTTATGAATTATGAACGCCCATTCAACCACGAGTCTAACCATACCAAAATGACTAAATTCCAATAACGATTCGACCCTCAAATCCGCAAATCTATCCAAGAGGGTTTTCAAATTTTTCCAACTTAAATCACCAATTAAATGTTAAAAACGGCGATGGATTCGGGTAATCTAACCAAGATTGAGTTAAGAACACTTACCCCAATATTTTTCCTCGAAGATATATCAAAAATCGCCTCTGCTCAAGCTCCAAGTTGTTAAAAATGGAGAATGAGACGAAACCCCCCTGTTTTTATAACTTACGGATCTGTCCAGGCTGACCTCAATTGTAGAGTCCGATCCTGGACCTCGATCATGAGAGTCCGATCCTGGACCTCGATCATGGGAGTCTGATCATGGGGAGTCCGATCATGGCCCTCGACCTTGGGGCTCGATCACAGCCATCGATCTTGGCTATCGATCATGGCTTCGATCCTTATGGCCTTCGATCAATGGCCTTGGTCATAACCCTCGATCCTGGACCTTCGATCAGTGGACTTAGATCATGGATCTCGAGCCTGCCTTCGATCCTTGGCTCAATTTCTGGGGCTCGATTGCACAGCAGAAGAGAATTTGCACTAGCTGTTTAAGTCCCATGTTTTATCCGTTAACCATCCGAAACTCACCCGAGGCCCTCGGGACCTCAACCCAATACACTAACAAGTCCTAAAATATCATACGAACTTATTTGAAACCTCAAATCACATCAAACAACGCTAAAATCACGAATCACACATAGATTCAAGCCTAATGAACTTTGAAACTTTTAAGTACTACAAATAACACCGGAACCTATCAAATCAAGTCCGATTGACCTCAAATTGTGCACGCAAGTCATAAATGACATAACGGAGCTATGAACATTTTCAGAATCGAATTTCGACCCCGATATCAAAAAGTCAACCCCTCGGTCAAATTTTCCAAAAAATTCAACTTTCGGCATTTCAAGCCTAATTCCACTACGGACTTCCAAATAAAATTTCGATCATGCTCCTAAGTCCAAAATCACCATACAAAACTGTTGGAATCATCAAAATTCTATTCCGGGGTCATTTGCACATAATTCGACATCCGGTCACTATTTGAACTTAAACTTTAAAGTTTTCGGCAAAATTCCATATCTCGGGCTAGGGACCTCGGAATTTGATTCCGGGCATACACCCTAGTCCCAATTCACGATACGGACCTACCGGAACTATCAAAACACTGATCCGAGTCCGTTTGCTCAAAAGGTTGACCAAAGTCAACTCATTTGTGTTTTAAGCATCTAATTCACATTTTAATCCATTTTTCACCTGAAAACTTTTCGGAAAATTTTTTACGGACTGCACACGTAAGTCGAGTAATGGTAAATAGTGCTTAGATCACATAATTAATCATTAAATTTAAATATGACATTTTGGGTCATCACACATGCGAACTTCAATGAATATGACATGCCTTTTGGACTGGATGCCTGATTTGTGTCAACTGTCCGACTCTTAGAAATTCATCACAACTTTTGCCTTGAAATCGAGAAACATTTCCTAGGACTGTGTCAATGCCAATGGTTGTGAAGATCCTCATTTCGATCAGTGGTGCCCTGTTGCGGGTTTTCACCAACTGACCTCTCTTATTTCTCTTCTCACCATCGCCTTATAGTGCTCTTTGCGAATTGTAACTACCAAGACTCTCTCATTTTGGTTTCTTTACTCACCGTCGCCTTGCAGTGCCCGTGAGGGTTTTCACCAATAAGAGTCTCTCATTTTATTTCTCTCATTTTATTGCATCAGATCCAAGTAGTTGTATCCTCCTATTTTGAACCTCTTTGTCGATTGATTCGAAAGGACTTGATCAGGATTTGGGTAAAAAGAATTCTGATTGAATAACAACATTGGAACCTTTAAGACGAAACCATCGCCGAACCATTATAACATCTACCATACTTTCATTTTTGGGGGAATTTGGATTTTTGTTTTGGTGGGACTGAACCCAGAGAGAGGCTGCCTACGTATCGTTTTGGAATCAAGTGGAACGTAGTTCAAGGCATGAACTTGTTTGGATTTTTGTTTTGTTTTCTTCTTCTTCTTCTTTATCTTTTTTTCTCCTTTTGTTATCTTCTTATTCTTTTTTCCTTTGTTTTTTTTCTCTTTTTTCTTTCTTGTTTCTTCTTTTTTTTAATAACATCTTCAAGTTCCAAATAGGGTAATAAAAAAAGATAACCGACTCAAAAGGGTTAGAAAAAGATTGATGGTGTTTAGATAGTGAGAATGAAAGCCTTCGTCATCCCAATCAGAGAACATTAATGCTACATAGAGGGTCAAACAAAGTACCTTTTGACTGTATCCCCATTGACGGTTGTTTCAGGGACATTTCCTTCGATGCTTCCTAGGTACAATGCTCTCTTTTGCAGTACTCTCGTTACAATGTATGGACCTTTTCAATTTGGAGCCAATTTTTCCTTCGCTTCTTCATGAGTTGGGAGGATACATCTCAGAATGAGTTGTCCTATTCCAGATTTCTTGGGCAGCACTTTCTTGTTGTAGACATGAGCCATTCTTTGTTGGTATAACTTCCCCTGGCAAACCGCGACCATCTGTTTTTTATTAATCATAGTCAATTGTTCCAACCGGGTCTTGACCGATTCATCATCCTCGATCTCGTCTTCAACAATGATCCGAAGAGAGAGAATCTCAACTTTGTTCCAATTTTCTATTTATTTTCTTACAGGCCTTGTCTTCAAAACATTCTTCTTCTTGATTCATTATTTAGAGGTCTGACAGCGTCTTAGGATCTGGGCATGAAGTCCGCAAGCATGTCATGTTATTAAAATCTGCATTAATAAAGCTGACAAAAGAATAAGAAAGGTGACAAGATTAAGAAAAGAGGCATTTCTTGACAATAACATATTAATTTTATTTGATTTGTTTTAAATTTTTTAAAAATAGGAGGGTTTACATGAGAAAGTAAGACAATAAAGTAAACATACAGATTACACCCTGAAATAATTCGAAAGTAGAAAAGACAGCAAGACCGACTACCGAGACTCCCGTCTGACTTTTTTTTTATTTTTTTGCTTTTTTGCTTTTCTTCTGTCTCGGCAATGGTTACCATGGCCTTCAGTTCCAGATCAAATTCCTCATCATCACAGATCATTACAACGACTGGCCCAGTGTTGTGAGCAGGCAAATAGATTGTTCGTCACATCAAAAGCCTCTTCGTCCCGAAGAACGATTCTTTCGGCTTCAATCAAGTTTTCAAATGCCCTCTTGAGGGTCTAAACAGTTCTCAGTATCGTGTCCCACTGCTCCAGAGTGGTATTCACATCTAGCATCAGCTTGGTGCGAGGGGGACTCGGAGTTTGGACGGTTCGGTGCCACTGGCTGCAGCAAACCTAGCCCGATTACCTTTTAAAACAAACTTGAATATGATTCACCAAAGGGGTGAACTAATTCCTTCTGAGGGGCTCTCTTGGGCGAGAATTGTATTGGGGATTATATAAATCTTGGTAAGGACGGACATTTCTAGGATGTTGAGCTCGGTTTTATGTATAATACTCTAGCCGCGTGTAAGGTTGCGCGTTCATCACCGCATAGGGAGATGGTGCTACGACATAAGCATCATCTTGATGGGGATAATAGTGTTGTGGGACCTTAGAAAGCATATACGATTGGTTGAATGACCTGTGGGTCCCTTAGAGCTTGAAGCCATCATGGCTGCCTCTTCCCTCCTTCTATTCATCAAACCCCCCGAACCATTCTGAACGGTCTGTGATGTGGCCTTTAAAGCAACATGACTCAAGATTCGGCCCGTTTTAAAGCCATTTTCGATCATCTTCCCAATTTTGATAGCCTCAGCGAACGACTTACCCATAACGGACATCATGTTCTGGAAGTACTCCATTTCTTGGGCCTGTAGAAAGACTATAACCATTTCTGCTTCGTTTATTGGAGGCTTTACCCTGACGGCTTGCTCGTGCCATTTGGCAGCATACCCACAGAAGGTTTCCGCGGTTTTCTTTTTCAAATTAGACAAAGAGTTCTCTTTTTTGATTTTTCACTCTTGATTCTTTTTGTTTTCTTTTATTTTGTTCTTTGTTTTTCTTTGTTATTTTTTGTCACTCTTTTTTTTTTTAATTTTTCACAAGGTTAAACAATGGTTATGATCGAATCCGATGGAGATTGCCTACGTATGATGATGTCGCATGAATCAGATCATTGCGTAGTTCAGGAAAGTTAGGAATAAAGTAAATAAAGTAACTCTTCTTTTTTTAGGTTTTGAATTTTTTTTAATTTACGAAAGAAAGACTTATAAAGAAGAAAAAGATATTTTTGGTTTTCGATTTTTTTTTCTTTTGAGAATTTTTGAAAAGAGAATTGTTTTTTATATATTTTTTTTGAATTTCGATTTTTTTTTCCGGAGAACGACTTTAAATAAAAAAAATATTTTTGGATTTTGGTTTGATTTTCTTTTCGAATGAAAGACTTATAAAAAGAAAGAAAATAATTTTTGTTTTAAATTTTTTTATTTGAGATTTTCTAAGGAAAGACTTCTAAAGAAGGAATTAAAGGACAATAATTTTTTGGATTTTTAAAAATTGGGCCCGGAACCGATGAGATTTGCCTACGTATCTCACATCCGATGAGAATCAGACTCGCGTAGTTCGGCCAAACCGATTATTTTTCTTTTTTTGATTTTTATAAAATTAATCTTTACACCTCACGCTAGACTACTAAAAAATAATATTTAGTAAAGCCGGTCAAATTGAATCTGATAATTATTTTTTATGTATAATTCCGCTCTACTACTTTTCTAAAGCCGGTCAGCAATGCAAGCAAGCCTCACAAATGATATAGCAAGTAGCACATAAGTGAACATAATGGTCTCAAAGAGGATACATGTCTTATACGAACCCAGCCCCTGTGCCGAGTTTTGCTAAGTCAAATGCATGGGATGCAAATAAAGTGAACCTACTAGGGATATCAGGTATGATGTTTGTCATTCTAGGTTAAAATCCTATTGGAGAAGGTATCTAGACTGGCTTACTTGGGCGGACAACTCGAGCCGAGGAGGGTCAGCGTACCGATAGCATTGCTTTCCGACTTAGCTGGTGGTGCTCCCCGCCTAAAATATGTGTGACTAAAAATCTTTCACCGGGTGACAAGTACCTCGGCTATCTCAAAGAAAACGGGCTACGCCAAGCAAATGCCCAATTAATTTCAAGAAGACTCAGAGGGGTGCGTGAAAAGACAGTTTATATGTACAGTTCAATAATATCAAAGTGGTAAAAGCAGACAAATAGCACATTAGGCCCAAATAAATCACAGTATATATAAAAATTAATAAAGCCAAATAAAGTCAATTTACAAGCTCGAATTCTTGAGAGTTCCCCAATAGAGTCGCCAGAGCTGTCACACCCAATTTTTTACCCCAAAGGATATGTGCTTTATAGATTGTGGGTTAAAGAGTTTTGTCCAATTAAGTGACAAACTTGAATAGGGATTATTTTATTTACAGAGTCGTCACTTGGAATTAATTTTTTGGGTGTTCCAAGCCACATTTTATTTGAATCCCTAGTCAAAGGGAGGTTTGACTCTATTATTATTGGTCTGCAAAAATAAAGTTCGGGTAAGGAATTTTGTTGACCGGGGAGAATGTATAAGGAATTCCCCGAGTTCCGTGGTTCTAGCACGATCGCTTTATTAACTTAAACTTGGCTTAAATTAATTTTGGACAAAATCATGTTTTATATGATTTTTATGTTTTACCTATCCGCTTTTATTTCTTGATTATTAGAATTATTAAAAACAATGATTGGGATAACATTATGTTGTCATAACCACGCTACGCAAGCGAGTGCGTGATCGAATAACAAAATTTATTAACTTATCATAATTGTGCCTCGCAAGCGAATCTGAAATTATGAAAATCAATTATTTGTAGTACTTTTGAGAAATTACTACATTTGTGATTAAGAAAATTAGTTTTAGGAAAATTATTAAATGCCACTGCCGCGCTACGCAAGCGAATCCGCGATTAGAATAAGATATTAATTAAATTAGAAACTAATTAAGCTATAAAAATTATAGAATTAATGTATTAAATATTAAACACCACGCTACGCAAGCGAGTCCGTGAGTAAAAAAAATGAAAGTGCGCCTACTAGTTACCTAGCGATATTTTTAATTATTTTTTCTAATCTAGTTTTGAGATTATTGTAAGGTCATAAATTATGAAAATTATTGTGGAGAAAATACAGTCAATTAGTTATGAAAAAGTAGGTTAGTTTCACGTGTTTGAGAAAAATTGGGTCGGGATGAATAAGTAGGGACGCTCTTGTTTCTCAGTTTTGGCTTATGGCAGAACATATCCTACTTGGCCCAAACTCACAAACTATATTATTGTACGTCCAATCTAATTTCTGATTTTCACAAGACAAACAAATGGCCAAACTGGCATAACTAATAGACAATGGTTCCAAGGAAAAATAATGCATCACTGCTTCTTATTTTCAGCTATCAAACAAAACTAAACGATTATTAGACTTGGATCTCATGCTTATGAAATAAAAGTGGAAATATGAGATTCAAACAAAGAGGATACCAAACTAAACAAACCGAAACAAAATCAAAGAAGTAAATCATTTTTACGAAAAATGAAAGATAAACAAACAAACAACAAAGGGAGATGGATATTTAAATAACAAGAACCAGAAATACTTAACATCAACCTCGTCGGAAAGAAACTCGCACCTCGTCGAATTCGACCGGAACTTGGACGAAGCTGAGAGATGGTGTTTGGACTGATTTTTGAACCTGTTTTTTTTTTTTGAACTGTTCGGCAGTATTTTTGCTGCAATTTGGGTGGGATTTAAGCTAGTTTTATGGAGGTTTTAAGGCTGATTTTCTTTTTTTGTTAGAATGTCACTGGGTTTAAGGAGTTGTTTTCGTGGTGAAATAAAATGAGGAAGATCCCCTTTTTGTGAGTAGTTGCTTCTCTTTTAAGAATGAGGGAATGTAGGATTTTTAGGGTGGAGGGATTTGGGCTTGTATTTAGGAAAATTGTG
Organism: Nicotiana otophora; assembly: GCA_000715115.1. Taxonomy (NCBI): domain Eukaryota; kingdom Viridiplantae; phylum Streptophyta; class Magnoliopsida; order Solanales; family Solanaceae; genus Nicotiana; species Nicotiana otophora. The sequence continues at coordinate 143,467 of AWOL01S0008734.1, forward strand.
TTGGGTCCATGTCTTATTGGGTTTAAATTTGGGCTAAGAAGACTAAAATAATATAAAATAGAAAAATCACTCTTAATTAATAAACTACTAAAATAAAATTAAATATGAAAGGGAAACTATTTTTTGTATTTTCAGATGTTATAATAAAGTAAAAAGTAGAGAAAATAGGCTAAAATCATGGTAACATTAAAATACTATAAACATAAATATAGTAATTGACCTTAAACTAAAAATGAAGATAATTTTGTGCTTTTTAAATTGTAATTTGAAGTAAAAATTGACTAAAACTCCATAAAAATTAAAGTTAAGTTAAATAAATATTTTAAACACTAAAATAGCTCAAAAAACATGACAGGTCAAAAATTACGTGCTTACAGCTGTCCCTCTTTGCTTGGAAATACGAAGTGTTTTTGATCAAAGAATCAAGTAAGTGACGTAATTGATTTATGACCCGATACTTATTCAAAACAAAATAAAGAGGGACAAAAGGTTGCGACCGAGCCCTGGTATCTGAGCTGTCTACATATCCTTGGTTACAAAGGAATTAGGCCACGTGTAGTTCAGAAGTAAATGAAGTGATGGAGTATGTGGAGAGGATGAGAGACTCGAGTGAGGTACCATTCGAGGCTCCGGTCCGTGGTCCTGTTATTACATTAATATCAAAATCTAAAAAAACTAAACAAGCCTATCAGCTATGAGTTACACAATTTCTATTTATATAAGTCTTCTAAAACTTAATCTTGAATCTTGACTGATTCTTCATACAGACTCTGATCCGAACGTTGATGCTTGCTAGATGTAGGTGCTAGTTCATTCTTCTACGGCTTCTTTTGATCAAAACAGGAAATGTGAAGCTCGTAACTTCAGTCGTGTCTTGAGCAGTCCATATCCTTTCCATCTGCTTCTGCATTTGGATTCACTTCTTTTCCTTTTTTTTTCTTTATTCTGGAGTGAGACTTCTTCTTTTGTTCATCTCAAACCCTGTGCATCGAGGTAAAACCTGCTCAGACATCACAACAAACAAACAAACAAATTTTTTCTGCCCCAGTTTTTACTAGGAAAATTTTGTGAGTTATTGTAACAAAATTCTAAACTGCTTCTTTATTGAAAGCATAAAAAAATGGGAATGGTGTACCCTGAAAAGGTCATGATGAGTTTTTTTTGTGATGACCCAAAAGGTTATCTTATGTTTTAGAACATGAATCTGTGCTCTTAAGCCTTAAAAATCTCATTTTTACCCTCCTCGATTTGCGTGCATAGTCCGGGCAGGTTTCCGGAAAGCTTTTATGTTGAAAACTAATGAAAATAAGAATTTATGCCTTAAAATTTAATTTTAGTTGACTTCGGTCAACAGTTTTGGTAAACGGGCCCAGATCCGTATTTTGACATTCTCGGTGGGTCCGTATTGAATTATAGGACCTGTGCGTATGCCCGGAATTAAATTCGGAGGTCCCTAGCTCAAGTTATAAATTTTTGATGAAAATTAAAAGTCTTAAAATTAATTATTTTTAAGAATTGATTAATGTTTGGCATTGTTAGTGCCGGGTCCGTATTCTTGTTCCGAATCCCGGTACAGGTTCATTATGATATTTAAGACTTGTCTGTGAAATTTGGTGAGAAACGGAGTTGATTTGATGTGGTTCGGACGTCTAATTGAGAAAATAGAAATTTTAAAGTGTTCTTGAGAATTTCATTTGATTTGGTGCTAAATTCGTAGTTCTAGGTGTTATTTTAGCGATTTGATCATGCGAGCAAGTTCGTATGATAGTTTTAGACTTATGTACATGTTTGGTTTGGAGCCCCGAGGGCTCGGGTGGGTTGCGGATAGGCCATGAGATGTTTTGGACTTTGGAAATCTGGTATTTTGCTGCAACAGGTGTTCTGGCATATCCTTCTTCGCGTTCGTGAAGGTACTCTCGCGAACGCGAAGAGTAAACTGGGCAGCTGAAGATTTCTTCTTCGCGAACGAGAAGGATTGGTCGCGAACGCGAAGCGATGGGGGCGTTACCCTTCGGGAACGCGACAAGCCCATCATGAACACGTAGTGTTAGGCATTGAGGAGGGGGAGTCAGTCGTTCCTTCATCGCGAACGCGAAGGCCAGGGGGAGTAACCATCGCGAACGCGTAGGCTTGGCAGCCAGTACCCTTCGCGAACGCGACAGTGCTCTCGCGAACGCGATGAACACTGTCGCCTAGCACATAACAGAATCCAAAAATAGGATTATAGCCAAAACTTCATTTTCCCAAAAAACACCAAACGGTGAGAGGCGATTTTTCAAGTGCCATTTCTTTCCCAAATTGTTGGTAATGGATTCTAAACCATTTTCTTTCAATTACCCATTACATTTCTTGAATGTTCAACCTAAAATCTAGAGTTTTCTTGGTAGAATTAGGGGTTAGGGTAGAGACTAGGGATTTCGGAAATTTGGGGATTTAGACCTCAATTTGAGGTCGGATTCCAAAACTAATTATATATTTGGGCTCATGGATGAATGGGTAAAATAATTTTGATCTGAACCTCGGGTTTTGACCAAGCGGGCCCGGGGTCGATTTTTTGACTTTTTGGAGGAAAAATTTAGGAAATTTAATTTATGCAGTATAATTGATTTCTTAAGCAATATTTTGATATTATTGAGTCATTTTTGAATAGACAAGAGTGGTTTGGAGGTGAATTCCAAAGGAAAAGCTGTGATTGAGAATTAAGTGGCCTTCGGAGCGAGGTAAGTGTTGTGTCTAACCCTGACTTGAGGGAATTAGGAACCTTAGATTACTTGCTAAGTGAAATTCATGTGAGCGGCGTATATGTGAGGTGACGAGTACTTATGCGCCGCCAATTTACCTGTTTTCCATGTTTCTCTGTTTTTCTTATATTGTCTCATTCCTATGCCTAATTGCTACGTGTTATACTAGTGTTGTTCAATTTATCGTTCTTATCATGTTTACGGATTTTCTGGTGATAATTGAGTTTTTATTTCAAAGTTGAGATTGATATTATGGAACCAAATGTTGAAGTAAGGTTTGTACTTGTTATTCTATCTCCCTGTTGTTATTTATGCATTGCATTATGGTAAGGGAGAGTGTTAATGCACGAAGGGTGATGTCGTGCCATATTGTGAGTGTTAATGCACGAAGGGTAATGCCGTGCCATATTGTGAGTGTTAATGCACGAAGGGTGATGCCGTGCCATATTGTGAGTGTTAATGCACGAAAGGTGATGTCGTGCCATGATATGAGAGTTAATGCACGAAGGGTGATGCCGTGCCGTTTCTATTAATTTTATGGTGAGATTGATAGTAAAAGCACGAAGGGTGATGTCGTGTATTATTTTTTATTTACCGTTTTCACTATTCTTGTTGATTCATGGTATATTGACTGCCCCGGCTATCATTCTGTTGTAGTTCTTTATCTCGTATTCTCCTCAGTATGTTCCCCTCCTGACATTTCCTGTCTAGTTCTTCATTTCTGTTATTTGTATATGCAGTGTTAAATTGTACAGTTTGATTCGTAGGTTCCTTGTCTTAGCCTCGTCACTACTTCGTCGAGGTTAGGCTCGACACTTACCAGTACATGGGGTCGGTTGTACTGATACTGCACTCTGCGTTTTCTGTGCAAATTTTGATACCGGCTCGGTTTGATCGAGATTTTTGCTATTGGTCCACTGTCTAGAGACTCAAGGTAGATCTGTCGGCGTTCACAGACCTTGAAGTCCCCGTCTATATTTTCTGTTCTACTGTTTCTTTCATTCAGACTATTACTTGTAATAAATTCTAGAATGCTCGTGAATTGTGACTTCAGATCCGGGTGGTAGTAACAAATACAGTTTTATGATATTCCGCACTTATTATATTTCATCTTAGTTAATTATTTTTAATTACTGAATGGAAATAAGGAATTGGTTTAATAATTCTCTAACATTGGTTTGCCTAGCAAGTGAAATTTTAGGCGCCATCACGGTCCCGTCGGTAGGAAATTTTGGGTCGTGACATCTTTATTGTCTCAAAATAATGTCTCAACTAAGGATTGATGTACCTTATGTTGGGAAAATTTGGCCAGGGAATGGGATACCCTATATTGGCAATGATATCAGGGAGTGGTGCATCCTGCATTTAAAATCAAATCAACTAGGGAGTATCTTACTGTTAAAGTTCCAGTCATACCGTGGAATAATTTGAAAGATAGATATGACCACCTGAAGATGGTCGTTCTTCCACAGACACGTTATGATTTGACTCATCTAAGGCTACAAGATTTTAAATCTATCAGTGAGTATAATTCTTCTATGATCAGAATTATTTCCCAATTGAAACTATGTGATGATAATATTACTGATCATGATATGTTGAAAAAAACTTTCACCACTTTTCATGCCTCAAATATGCTCCTGCAACAGCAATATCGAGAGATGGGATTCAAAAAGTATTCTGAACTTATCTCACATCTTCTTGTAGCCGAGCAACATAATGGGCTATTAATGAAAAATCATGAAAGAAGACATACTGGTTCTTGTCCATTACCTGAAGTGAATGAGACGAACTTCCACCAAGCTAAGCGTGGAAGAGGACGTGGCCCCAGTCGTGGTCATGGCCGTGGTCGGGGAGGAAACTCTAATCGTGGTAATAATAATGCACCAAAGAACCCTCCTCACCACCAGCAGTGGAAAAGGAAGGAACAAAAGCATGAAGCGGTGCAAGCAACAAAGCCAGAAAATACATGCTATAGATGTGGAGGAAAAGGGCACTAGTCACGTACATTTCATATGCCAAAGCACCTGGCTGAGCTGTATCAAGCCTCCATGAAGAAGACAGAGAAAAATGCTGAAGCAAATTTTATTTCTGAAGATAATTTAGACTTCATGCATTTGGATGTAGCTGATTATTTTGGATTCCCGGAAGGAGAAACAAGTCATGTGATCGGTGGTGAATCTATAGAAATGTAAATATTTTAATTTTGGTTGTTTGTAGTAGATAGTATGGTTATGTAATTGTTGTACTTAAATAAAAGTTATTCTTTGATAATGATGTTTACTATCATATTTATTTTGTTTATGTCATTTTGAAGAATATGGATAATTTCCAAATTATGTTTGGATCAAAGACCAATTATGAAGATATTTGTGTAACTGATAGTGGAACAACTCATGCCATATTCAAAGATAAGAAATACTTTCTTATTTGCATAAGGAAAAAGCAAACGTTTCTATAATTGTTAGTAATATACGTTTGATTGAAGGCTCCGGAAGGGCTACTGTATTTCTGTCTAAGGGAACAAAACATATTATAGACAATGCATTATTCTCCTCTAAGTCCCAAAGAAACTTATTGAGTTTTATAGATATCCGCCGAAATGGGTATCATGTTGAGACAATAGATGAAATGAACATGGAATATCTTTGTATCACAAAGAATATTTCTGGCCTGAAGTGCATTGTAAAAAAGTTACCAACTTTATCTTCTGGCTTATACTATTCAAAGATTAGTACAGTTGAAGCACACTCTATCGTAAACCGGAAGTTTACTGATTCAAATACTTTTGTGCTTTGGCATGGCTGTTTGGGCCATCCTGGATCCATAATAATGAGACGAATTATTGAAAATTCGAGTGGGCATCCATTAAAGAACTTGAAGATTTTTACAAATGATGAATTTTCTTGTGATGTTTGTTATCAAGGAAAAATGATCACTAGACCATCACCAATGAAGGTCGGCATTGAGTCCGCTGCCTTTTTAGAATATATTTGGACCTATTCACCCACGAAGTGGGTTGTTTAGATATTTTATGGTCCTAATAGATGCATCTTCAAGATGGTCTCATGTGTGCCTACTATCTTCTCGCAACCTGGCGTTTGCAAAGTTATTATCCCAAATAATTTGATTAAGGGCACAATTCCCAGATTATCTTATAAAGGCTATTCGCCTTGATAATGCTGGAGAATTCTCGTCTCAAGATTTTGATAATTACTGTCTATTAGTTGGGATAAAAGTTGAATATCATGTAGCTTATGTTCGTACTCAAAATGGCCTTGCAGAGTCATTTATTAAACGCCTGCAATTGATAGCAAGACCACTACATATGAAAACAAAATTGCCCTCTACTGTTTGGGGCCATGCTATCTTGCACACGGCATCACTTATCCGTCTCACACCGACACATTATAATAAATATTCTCCATCACAATTAATATTTGGTCATGAACCAAATATTTCCCATCTACGAATTTTTGGATGTGCTGTATATTTTTGAATCACCCTCTATTATTTTCTATCTTAAACCATTGACGGGAGATTTATTTACTGCTCGATTTGCAGATTGTCGATTTGATGAAACAAATTTTCCACAATTAGGGGAAGAGAAAAAGGAAATCAAAAGTGAAATTGTGTGGAAGGTTTCATCATTATCTCACTTTGATCCACGTACCCCTATATGTAACCAGGAGGTCCAGAACATCATCCATTTACAGAATATATCAAATCAAATGCCAGACCCATTTACTGATTTGAAAAGGATAACTAAGTCACATATCCCTGCAGAGAATGTGCCTATACGAATTGATGTCCCAGCAGGACCATCTACTAGCATGAGAGCTAGTTAACCTAAAGCACGCCTGAAGCGTGGTAGGACTTTGGGTTCTAAGGATCGAAATCCTAGAAAAAGAAAATCGATAAATGATCAAAATGATATTATGAAGGGATCTCCTGAAGAGACCCAAGATCTGATTAGTTCTGAGATTACTGAAGAAATCAATGAACCCGAGACTCAAGTGAGTGAAGAACTTTTAATAAGTTCTACTTGTGATGCGATTAATTTAAATCGATCTGAAATAGTGGTGGCTAATATTTTTGCATATAATGTTGCACTTAACATTATGCAAGATAGTAAGAATCTTGAACCCCGATCTGTCGAATAATGTCAACAAAGATCTGATTGGCCAAAATGGCAAGAGTCAATTCAATTGGAATTGAAGTCACTTGCTAAAAGAGAGGTCTTTGGACCAGTAGTCCAAACACCTGCTAGTATAAAGCAGTTGGTCATAAATGAGTTTTTGTGCGAAAAAGGAACGATAAAAATGAAGTTGAAAGATACAAGCCTTGCCTTGTTGCACAAGGATTCTCACAACGACCTGAAGTCGATTATGAAGAAACATATTCACCAGTTATGGATGCCATAACATTTAGATATCTCATCAGTTTAGCCTTACGTGAAAGGTTTGAAATACATCTAATGGATGTGGTTACAGCTTATCTGTACGGATCACTTGATAATGAATTTACATGAAAATCCCCGAAGGATTTAAAATGCTTGAAGCATATTCAAAATCTCGGGAAATGTACTCAATCAGATTACAAAGATCTTTGTATGGTTTAAAACAATCTGGGTGCATGTAGTATAATCGCCTCAGTGAATATTTGCTGAAAGAAGGTTACATAAATGATGTTATTTGTCCATGTATGTTTATAAAGAAAATGACTTCAGAATTTGTTATACTTGCTGTTTATGTTGATGACATAAATCTTGTTGGAACTGCAGAAGAGCTCCAAAAGGCAATTGAATATCTTAAGAAAGAATTTCAGATGAAAGATCTTGGAAAGACAAAATTTTGTCTTGGTCTGCATATTGAACATTTAGCAGACGGGATCTTTATCCATCAATTTGCCTATACAGAAAGGGTCTTAAAACGCTTTTACATGGACAAAGCGCACCCATTGAGTACACCAATGGTTGTTCGATCACTTGAAGTGAATAAAGATTTGTTCCGACCTCCAGAAGAGGATGAGGAACTCCTTGGTCCCGAAGTACCCTATCTCAGTGCAATTGGTGCACTAATATATCTTGCTAATGCTACAAGGCCTGACATTGCATTTTCTGTTAATTTACTAGCAAGATATAGTTCTTCTCCTACATGGAGACATTGGAATGGGATTAAGCATATANAGTTGGTCATAAATGAGTTTTTGTGCGAAAAAGGAACGATAAAAATGAAGTTGAAAGATACAAGCCTTGCCTTGTTGCACAAGGATTCTCACAACGACCTGAAGTCGATTATGAAGAAACATATTCACCAGTTATGGATGCCATAACATTTAGATATCTCATCAGTTTAGCCTTACGTGAAAGGTTTGAAATACATCTAATGGATGTGGTTACAGCTTATCTGTACGGATCACTTGATAATGAATTTACATGAAAATCCCCGAAGGATTTAAAATGCTTGAAGCATATTCAAAATCTCGGGAAATGTACTCAATCAGATTACAAAGATCTTTGTATGGTTTAAAACAATCTGGGTGCATGTAGTATAATCGCCTCAGTGAATATTTGCTGAAAGAAGGTTACATAAATGATGTTATTTGTCCATGTATTTTTATAAAGAAAATGGCTTCAGAATTTGTTATACTTGCTGTTTATGTTGATGACATAAATCTTGTTGGAACTCCAGAAGAGCTCCAAAAGGCAATTGAATATCTTAAGAAAGAATTTGAGATGAAAGATCTTGGAAAGACAAAAATTTGTCTTGGTCTGCAAATTGAACATTTAGGAGACGGGATCTTTATCCATCAATCTGCCTATACAGAAAGGGTCTTAAAACGCTTTTACATGGACAAAGCGCACCCATTGAGTACACCAATGGTTGTTCGATCACTTGAAGTGAATAAGGACCCGTTCCGACCTCCAGAAGAGGATGAGGAACTCCTGGGTCCTGAAACACCCTACCTCAGTGCAATTGGTGCACTTATGTATCTTGCTAATGCTACAAGGCCTGACATAGCATTTTCTGTTAATTTACTAGCAAGATATAGCTCTTCTCCTACACGGAGACATTGGAACGGGATTAAGCATATATTGCGATATTTAAAGGGAACTCTTGATATGGGTTTGTTTTATGCTAACAACGATAGTGCAGATCTTGTTGGTTATGCAGATGCAGGTTATTTATCTGATCCCCATAAAGCTAGATCTCAAACCGGGTACGTATTTATATGTGGAGGTACTATCATATCATGGCGCTCCACAAAGCAATCTATTATTGCTACTTCTTCAAATCATGCTGAAATAATACCTATTCATGAAGCAAGTAGGGAATGCGCTTGGTTGAGATCAATAATTCATTTTATTTGTGAAAAATATGGTTTGGAATGTGAGAAAAGACCCACAATTTTATACGAAGACAATGTTGCATGCATAACCCAATTGAAGGGAGTATTTATAAAAGGAGATAGACGAAGCACATTTCACCAAAATTATTCAACACACACGATTTTCAGAAAAATGTTGACATTGATGTGCAACAAATAAGTTCAAGTGACAATCCGGCAGATTTATTCACTAAATCTTTACCAACTTCAACTTTTGAGAAGATGGTATACAATATTGGAATGCGGAGACTCAAATATTTGAAACAAGGTTTTCATCAGGGGGAGTAAAATACGCAATGTACTCTTTTTTCCTTACTAAGGTTTTTTCCCACAGGGTTTTTCTTATAAAGTTTTTAACGAGGAAGCTAGAAATGCGTATTACTAAATATGTGTATTTTTTTTCCTTCACTAGGAGTTTTTTCTCACAGGTTTTTTTCATAGTGAGGTTTTAATAAGGCACATTATCTTTTAATGAATATCCAAGGGGGAGTGTTATAAATATATTTTATTATGGATGTTCATTTAGTACTCCGTTGTAAATAAGCTTCCTAAAGAAGCTTATCCATATGAAACTCCGCCATAAATATATTTATTTATTTAGTACTCTATTGGAAATAATCCTCCTGAAGAAGCTTATCCTTTTAGTACTGCGTTATGGATAAATATTACCCATGGTAGAAGATTATCTATATCTGGTACAGTAGCAGCTTACCCAACAACTTAGAGTAGCAGCTTACAAGCAGCTTACAAGCAGCTTGCAGCAGAAGCTTGCAGTAGCAGCTTACACAACAACTTCCTTTCTTCTATAAATAGAGGAGAATTCAGTTCATTATGTACATAAGTTTTAAGTTTGAATAATATATCAGTTTCTCTTTATACTTGTCTTTACTTTACAGTCTTTTTTTTATAACACTAACCTAGTTTTCCTTTAAGTCAAAACGATCACATGAGCTTATTAAATGTAAGCAATTTGTTGATTAGTGCATGGTAGTTGATGTTTGACTATAATTATGTATTTTTAGTACATTACTTATCTTACATTTTGGTGCTTTAATGCTAAATTATGTTATATTTATGCTTAATTGAGTTTTTTATATATAAGTATTTTGGAGATAAAATTGGAACAAAATAAAGATTTTGTACACTATGATTAGGTCACGAGTATCTAATGACTGGGCATTATGGGACAATGATGGGATGAAGTAAAACAAAAATAAAGACACGGAAGTAAAGTCATTACCTTGGGAAAATGGATACATGGAGGAAACAAAAGACAAAAAGCACAAATAATTATACTTGATCGCAAACGCCTAAGGCAATATCGTGAAGAGGCAAAGAAGCAGGCAAGACGAGATTATTTCCTCACGTTAAAGGCAGTGCGATGCGAGGTCGAGCGTAATAATGTTCAAGCGTTTCACGCTGCGACATACGGGGTCTAGTTTTGAAGTTATTTTGGCTCCTTTTTTATTTTGGACTAAGTTATTTTATTTAGGCCTTTTCCCTACACCTATAAATAGTTCAAAAACACAATTTTTACAAAACTTTGGACGAACGGGAGAGAACGGAGCCGCCGTGGAGGCCGGAATTTACCAGATTCCATCTTTCTTCCATCAAACTTAGTAATCTTTTTGTTTCTTTGGTAGTGCCAGGTTGCTGCGGCACAGTGTCATTTTGAGAAACAATTGACCTTGTGATAACTGGTATAAGAGATACCCTAATAAACTAATATCAGAGTAGAGCAAGATTTGTTGCAGTGGTAAGACGATCAGTAGCAGATTTCGTGTTGTTGTTTGAGAACATGGCTGGTGGCATAAATGTTGAGCTACGCCAAAGAGTGGAACAGTTGGATGCACTCGTTGGGCAGGCTTTTGAAGTGGGTTCCGATTCTTCTGTTCTTGTATGAATGGCCTGTCTAGAGGCATATTATGCGGTGAGGTATGAAACTACGCTGGCAGAAATGGCCTTGGTACGCAAGGATGAGGAAGAACTGCGCGAGGAGGTGGTTCAACTTCGAAGGGCATTACAAAACAATGCCCCTAGAAATAATGATCGCACCAAAATGAGGATCCCGGAGCCAAAGGCTTATGGCGGTGCAAGAAGTGACAAAGAATTGGAAAAATTCTTGTGGGATATGGAGCAGTATTTCTAGGTTTCTCGCGTGCCGAACGATGAAACGGTCACCATCACACCCATGTATTTGACTGATGATGCAAAAGTATGGTGGCGTACACGAGTAGTAGAAGTGAAAAGTGCTAGACTGCCCAAGATTGAAACTTGGGAGATGTTGAAGAAGGAATTAAAATCTCAATTCCTTCCAACCAACTCGTCATGGGTGGCGAGAGACGGACTGCGTCGCTTGAAACAAAGTGGCACGGTAAGGGAGTATGCCAAGGAATTTTCATCCTTGATGCTCAATGTAAGTAATATGGCAGAAGAAGACAAGCTGCATTACTTCATGAGCGGGTTGAAGAGATGGGTGCAATTAGAGTTGAGAAGGCACAATGTTCAAAGCCTCTCTACGGCTATTGCAGCGGCAGATGCGTTGGCTGACCTCAATATAGGTCAAGAACCTGCTGAGTTTTCACAAACATAGTCCGACAAAAAAAAGGACAAAACAAAGGAATGGAAGAAAAGCGGGAAAGGCCAAGCTGTCGAACACGTGGGTTTTGCCAAGAATGGAAGGCAGACGGAGACTTCAAAGGGCAAAGAAAGAAGCGACAAATTTAGTGGTTGTTTCACTTGTGGGGGTCCGCACTTGAAGAGGGACTATCCGATACAGGCTAGAGTGAATGTTATGCTGGCTGCGGAGAGATAGGAACATGTGGCAGAGGCAAATGCCATTGTGGCAAATGTGAATGCACCTCCCGGGGACTTGTATGTCAACAATCCCTTGGAGTTGATTCGTTAACTTCTCGATGAGGATGTCGATTTCAAAGGGTGCAGGTGGATTGTTAGGACCTAATTCTTTGACATCAGACGTGGCGCGACTGTGGCAAGGATTAGGGCATGATGGCCTTGCCATTGGCCTATGCGGGAGAAAAACGATCATGCGGGACAATGGACGAGAAACATTGTTAGGGGAACAAGTATTGGCCAAAGTATTGGGACAGGCAAGACAAGTTTGGTAAAGGCTTGATGAGGCAGTGTGGGCAAGTTTGGGCGGCATGGCATGACATGCGCGCCAAAGACAAAAGTACGGGCAGTTTAGATTGTGGGAGCGCCAAGTATAGGCTAAGCTAAATCAAGATGGTGCGAAATGATGACAAAGGGTTTCAATAGCTAAGGAAAAGATATGTGAGACAAAATACAGGCAATGGAATGGGTGAAACAAGTGTTGAGAAAGACAAGACAGAAATGCGGCAAAGGCAATGTGCGGGTGACAAGAGTATCGGGCGTGTGCGGCAAAATCATGGGAAGCAGGTTGCGGACAAAGGCATTGGCGTGGAGCAATATCAAAATCATCCAAGGCTGGGTGCAATGCCAGCCTTGGGCATGCAATAGCTGACCAAGAAAAGGGGCTATGCAGTGCATATGCCAAAGTAGTGGGCCATCGTATTTTTGTAATGACTCGTATCCATGTCTGTTTAATGCTTGTATGTAATATCATTTCCTGTGAAAAAATAGCCTAAGAAGTTGGGGATGTCAACTACAAGTTAGGACAGATTTAGCAAAGCTGTGTACAAGGCAGGTTTCAGTGGAAGTTGGGACCAGTGTTCCACCAAAGAGCTAAGTGCTCCACAAAACAGGGCCAAGTGCTCCACAATGCATGTTGATGAGGGCCATTTCGTGGGTAATGCCCCATTAAGTGGTTAAGTGTTGATTTAGTGCTTGAGTGGAACAACCACTAGAATGGATTGCCCCTTCAAATCTGCCAGTGGCAACACCTATACGTATAAATAGGTTGGAATTTCGTGTGGAATTCAACAAGAGAGAACCAAGAAGAGGGTCTTCAATAAAGAAGAGTGTCTTCAAAAAGAAGTTCAGTTGTGAGACTTTCAAGTGGGAAATAAGAGAGAAATGTGAGGGTTTCTAAGTGTTTCAAAAGGGGGCTAAGGCTGGGCATTGGGTAGGTCTTAGTGTGCACGATCGACTTGTGATCTTTGCTAGACGAAGTGGGCTGTGAACGACTTTTGTTCATAGTAAAGTGGGAAACAAGAACGAAATGTGAGGGTTTCTGAGTGTTTCAAAAGTGGGCTAAGGCTAGGCATTGGGCAGGTCTTAGTGTGACAAGATCGACTTGTGATCTTGGCTGGTCGAAGTGGGCTATGAACGACTTGTGTTCATAGAAAAGTGAGGGTTCCTTTGTATATTTTCATATTAATACAAAGGTTGGGATTTTTTCGTACTTGATTGTGTTCTCTTTTATGTTGCTGCCAAATTTTGTTAAAGGCCGAAATTGCTGAAAAGTTGGCCAAGTATTGGAAAAGGCCGAGTAACTTGAGGGTCAGGTTGCTGCCGTGCAGTGTCATTTTGAGAAAATTTTGACCCTGTGATAACTAAGTACAGGCTAATCTAAATCGAGATGGTGCGAAATGATGGCAAAGGGTTTCAATAGCTAAGGCAAAGCTATCTGAGAAACAATACAAGCAATGGCATGGGTGAAACAAGTGTTGACAAAGACAAGGCAGAAATGCGGCTAAGGCAATGTGCGGGTGACAAGAGTGTCGGGCATGTGCGGCAAAAGCATGGGCGGCAGGTTGCAGACAAAGGCATTGGCGCGGAGCAATGTCAAAATCAGCCAAGACTGGGTGCAATGCCAGCCTTGGGCATGCAATAGTTGACCAATATAAGGGGCACATGCAGTGCACATGCCAAAGCAGAGGGCCATTATATTTTTGTAATGACTTGTATCCATGTCTGTTTAATGCTTGTATGTAATACCAAACATTGTTGTTTTGCTACCATGTTTATGTGGAGCTAAATTGCGCGTTCTAGGGTTATGGTTGTCATGAATATTGAAGTTTATTAATTATATTACCGTTTATTCGATTTATCATCTTTGGTTGTGTCTCTAATTATGTGCATAATTGCTTAATTGTTTGGCCAGCAGTTGAATTCTATTTACTATCTATGCTATGCTTAAGAAAGCCGTGTTTAGACTAGAGTAGAATTAGAGAGATCTTGTTTATGAACCCGTGGTACGGGGAAAGATTTCGCGGTTAGGATAGGAATATATCTAACAGTCTTGCTTAGTTGAATACCGTATTATATTCGTTCATGATAGATTCAAAATCATAGGAATATAGGGTTGATATATTATGGATAGAGGGATAATATTGTGGGAACATGCTATTTATATAAATGATCCGGTCAACTAGAAATCATAGATAATGTGGATTAACATGTGTAATTATGAACCCAATACGGTTGACAAACCAACCATAACCCTGGAATCTATATCTCCCTTGGTCACATGTTTAAATTTCGCAATAGTAGTTGTAATAGGAAAGCCAATTTTTTTATTATCTTGGACAATTAATTGATTTTTATTTTCTTAGTTAACGATTAATCTAAGTCTCTATGGGTTCGACATCCGACTTTCAAGTTACTTTATTACTTGACGGCCAAGTATACTTGCGTGTATGTATACGGTCGAAATAAATTTCATCCTCCGTACGTTTGATCGAGTTCGAATGGTAAGCGATCGAAGTGAGAGCTCGAGACGAGTTTCGAGAATAGTACAAACAAGCCTCGAGCTCCACGACCGATCGAGGAATCGGCTCGGTATCATTATCAACCCCATGACCAAATCGAACCGCAAGGCAAGGTAAAGGTTGTCGGAGATGCACAGACCGACTGACACTCACCCCGAATGTCGAACTCGAACCAAGGCCGAGGGCTCGACCCAATACCGAGCTCGAGCCAGTATCAAGCTCGCAGACAAGAGCCGTTGCAACCGCACTAGGGGAGAGAATCTTGGCGGGAATCGNGACTGACACTCACCCCGAATGTCGAACTCGAACCAAGGCCGAGGGCTCGACCCAATACCGAGCTCGAGCCAGTATCAAGCTCGCAGACAAGAGTCGTTGCAACCGCACTAGGGGAGAGAATCTTGACAGCAATCGAGGAAGAGACAATTCATCATGAGTTCTCCACTATATATTTTTTATTATAAATTAAGTAAGATCCCTCCACTATAAAGGGGGGAATCCTTGTAATCACAGGGGAGGTTTACACATTGTAGGAAAAAGCTACTTTTATTTATTGAAGAATAAATCTTTTGAGCTTGTTTTACTCAGCATACTCACTCTTCTTGTTCAGTAATTTATATCCTTTTTTTATATCCAAGAATCTAAACATCTCCACTTCTACGTACAATTTATGTCAAGCTATATCACATATCCTTAGAACTACTTATAAATTCAGCTATATCCGACTTTTCGGGTAAACAGTTTGGCGCCCACCGTAGGGCTATGGATAACAATGGTTGTTTGATACAAATCCACAATACGCACCAGTTTACAACTCCCAATCAGATTTGGCAAACCCTCGATTGATGGCTTTACCTATCGACCACGAAGCCGGTCTTCAGGATGAAACCAATAACTTAACACCCATGGACGGATGTCCACTTAATGATGTCACTGAAGCTCGAGTCGAAGTACCTGAAATCCAAGCCGAAGTACTGCTAGATGTCAATTCACAAGTGGCCCTTGAGGCGAACCAACGTTCCGAATCGGAAAATATCATTCAGGGCATTACTCGATCCGTAGCTCGAGATGCCCATAACGTGGAGGAGATCGTAGTCAGCTTACGGATGATCTTCGAGATGTTACAGGCCCAGCAAATAGTGATAGCTCAGTTGCAGAGCCAAACTCAGGTACAAAGCAGGCCGGAGCCTGATCTGCTTCGAGAAATCACCCACAGAACGGAGCTAGCCATAGTGAAGTCAAACGAGCAAGAATCGGGGATTACTCCCAAAATTACTAGATTGCTCGAGGAACTCACAAAACGAGTTGAAGCCAACAATAAAAAAGTAGAAACATATAATTCCAAGGTCGATCAGATCCGGGGAGCTCCACCAATGATAAAAGGGCTGGATTCAAAAATATTTATTCAAAAGCCATTTTCCTCGAGTGCAGCCCCAAAACCAATCCCCCAAAAATTCCGTATGCCCGAAATTTCCAAATATAACGGTACGACTGATCCCAACGAACACGTAACCTCTTACACGTGTGCCATCAAGGGTAACGATTTGGAAGACGATGAGATCGAATCCGTGTTATTGAAAATTTCGGAGAGACCCTCTCGAAGGGAGCGATGATTTGGTATCATAATTTGCCACCAAATTCCATCGATTCTTTTGCCATGTTAGCAGATTCGTTTGTAAAGGTACATGCTGGTGCCATAAAGGTTGCAACAAGGAAATTGAACCTCTTCAAAGTAAAGCAAAGGGGTAATGAAATGTTGAGGGAGCTCGTGTCCCGATTTCAAATGGAACGCATGGAATTGCCACCGGTCACAGACGACTGGGTCGTCCAAGCTTTCACCCAAGGGTTGAACGAGCAAAGTTCAATACCATCACGTCGGCTGAAGAAACATTTGATCGAGTATCCATCAATAGCCTGGGTGGATGTACACAACCGATATCACTCAAAACTTAGGGTCGAAGACGACCAGTTGGGAGCTCCTTCCGGATCCATACATCAGAACGGGATAGATATTAAAAACCATAGGGACATCGACATCGAGCAAAGGCGGAATAGAGACCGATATCAACCGTATGTCGAAGATCGAATGAACAACGGTTTAACGTGCAATGCCGTTTGGAATAATCAAAGGAGTGATCACGGACAAAATTCTCGGGCTTATGAGCAAGAGTGGATTTGATAAATATGATGATCCTATAGAGGCACCTTGGCTATCGGAGTACAATTTTAGTGTTGATGCATCGGGCATTGTATCGGCGATCGGAAGAATCAAAGATACTAGGTGGCCCAGACCCATGCAAACCGACCCTTCCCAAAGGAACCCGAATTCGATGTGCAAGTATCATGGTACGCATGGCCACAAGACCAAGGATTGCAGACAATTAAGAGAAGAGGAAGCCCGTCTATTCAATGAGGGCCAGCTTCGGGAGTTCCTCAGTGACCAAGCCAAGAGTCACTTCAGAGAAAGGGACGCTAGCAAAAAAGATAAACAAGAGGAACCTCATATCATTCATATGATCATCGGTGGGGTGGATACTCCACAGGGACCAAGGCTCAAATACAGAAAGATACCGGCAACAGGGTAAAAAAGAACTCGAGGCTATATACCCGAGGGCACTTTATCATTCGGAATTGAAGAAGCCGATGGCATCTCTCAACCTCACAACGACGCTCTGGTAATTTCTATCTTATTAAATAAAGTTCAAGTCAATCGTGTCTTAGTGGATCCAGGTAGCTCTGCGAATATCATCCGATCTTGGGTAGTAGAGCAGCTCATTTTGCAGAATCAAGTCGTGCCTGCAACTCGGGTTTTGAACAGCGTCAATATGGCCAGTGAAATGACTATATGGTAGATTAATCTGCCAGTGAATGTAGCTGGAACCATCCAAAATACCTAATTCCACGTAATTAAAGGAGATATAAGGTACAATGCCCTATTCAGAAGGCCTTGGATCCACAATATGAAGGTAGTACCTTCGACCCTCCACCAAGTAATGAAATTCCCTACGTCGGACGGCATGAGAACAGTATACGGGGAGCAACATGCTGCAAAGGAAATGTTTGCGGTCGATGAGTAACACCGATACCAACGCTATCGGCCTCAGAAAGATCGAGCACTAAAGATAGATGAGAAACCAAATAGAAATCACAGCCACCAGTCTCGACCGAATCGGTGGAATAGGAAATAGAGGATGACGAGGAAGAGTTTCTAAAACCTCGAGCTTTCATCGTCCCCGACGACTCTGACGCCACCAGATCTACGATCAAAGAACTAGAGCTGGTTATATTAATCGAATATCTGCCCGAGAGTAAGGTAAACCTGGGAACCGGATTGACCCCCGAACTCAAGAAAAAACTTATTCAATTTCTTATCGATAACATAGATTGTGTTTCTTGGTCCCATTTAGACATGGCAGGGATCCCACCGTTGATAACAACGCACCAGCTGAGCTTGGACCCTAGGTTCAAACCGGTGAAGCAAAAAAGAAGACTTCAGTCCGAGGTAAAACACACATTTGTAAAGGATGAGGTAACTAAACTTCTCAAAATAAGGTCAATTCGGGAAGTAAAATATCCTGAGTGGTCAGCCAACGTAGTTGTAGTCCCTAAAAAGGGGAACAAACTTAGAATGTGCATAGATTATAAAGATCTAAACAAAGCATGCCCCAAAGATTCTTTTCCACTGCCTAGCATCAATCGCATGATCGATGCCACAGCCGGCCACGAGATCCTTACTTTTCTCGATGCCTACTCCGAGTACAATCAAATTTGAATGAACCTGGAGGACCAGGAAAAGACTTCATTTATCACCAAGTACGGAACCTATTGCTATAATGTAATTCCATTCGGGCTAAAAAACGCAGGAGCTACTTACCAACGCCTAGTGAATAAAATGTTCGAAGAACAAATAGGTAAGTCGATGGAAGTTTACATTGATGACATGCTGGTTAAGTCCCTGCGCACAGAGGACCATTTGACTCATTTGCTGGAAATGTTCAAGATATTGAGGAAATACAACATAAAGCTAAACCCCGAGAAATGTGCTTTCGGGGTTGGATCAGGCAAGTTCCTTGGTTTCATGGTATTGAATCGGAGAACCGAGATCAACCCCGACAAAATTAAGGCCATCGAAGACATCACCTTGGTGGATAGTATGAAAGTAGTGCAAAGGCTAACCGGACGGATAGCTGCCTTAGGCCGATTAATTTTGAGGTCATTAGATCGAAGCCATAAATTCTTCTCTCTACTCAAAAGGAAGAACGATTTCGCCTGAACCCCGGAATGCCAACGGGCACTAGAACAATTGAAGCGGTACCTATCGAGCCCACCACTACTTCACACTCCGAGGGTAGATGAGAAGCTTTACTTATACTTGGCAGTATCGAAAATCGCGCTAAGTGGTGTCCTAATTCGAGAAGAGAAAGGTACATAGTTTTCTATTTATTATGTAAGTCGGACCTTAGGAGAAGCAGAGACTAGATACCCTTACTTAGAGAAATTAGAACTTGCACTAATAAGCGCCTCTAGAAAGTTAAGACCATACTTTCAATGTCACCCCATATGCTTTTTAACCACTTACCTACTTCGTAATATTTTGCACAAGCCCGAATTATCGGGTCGATTGGCCAAATGGGCCGTCGAACTCAGTGGGTACGATATTGAATATCAACCCTGTATGACCATCAAGTCCCAAATTTTAGCAGACTTCATGGCCGATTTCACGCCAACCCTCGTACTCGAAGTTGAAAAGGAAGTCTTGTTAAAATCAGGTACGTCGTCGGGGGTTTGGACCCTCTATACAAATGATGCTTCAAATGTGAAGGGATCCGGGTTTGGCATCGTACTGAAACCTCCCACAGGTGGAATTATTAGGCAATCCATCAAAACCACTAGATTAACTAACAATGAGGCTGAGTATGAGGCCATGATTGCAGGTCTCGAGCTAGCTAAAAGCCTGGGAGCAGAAGTCATTGAAGCCAAATGTGACTCTATATTACTGGTGAACCAAGTAAACAAAACTTTCGAGGTTCGCGAAGATAGGATGCCAAGGTATTTGGACTAATTACTGGTAACTCTACACCGTTTCAAAGAATGGACCCTACAACATGTGCCTCTAGAACAAAACTGTGAGGCCGACGCACTCGCAAATTTGGGGTCGTCGGTCGAGGAAGATAAGATCAACTCGGGGACTATCGTTCAACTCTCGAGATCTATAATCGAAGAGGGGCATGCCGAAATAAATTCCAGGAGCTTAACCTGGGATTGGAGGAATAAGTATATTGAATACTTAAAGAACGGAAAACTCCCATCGAACCCTAAAGAATCGAGGGTTCTACGAACTAAGGCTGCTCGATTCACGCTGGTTGAAGATAGAACATTATACAGAAGAACGTTCGACGGACCACTGGTGGTATGTTTGGGACTAGGAGACACCGATTATGTTTTACGAGAGGTCTATGAAGGCACCTGTGGAAACCACTCCGGCGCCGAACCATTAATTCGCAAAATCATCAGAGCAAGGTACTACAGGGATAGCATGGAGAAGGACACTAAGGAGTTCGTTCGAATATTTGATAAATGTCAAAGTTTTGCATCGATGATCCATCAACCCGGAGAGCAACTTCATTCGGTCATTTCTCCATGGATATTCATGAAATGGGGAATGGATATTGTCGGCCCTCTACCATCGGCCCCAGGTAAAGCTAAATTCATTTTGTTTATGACTGACTATTTCTCTAAATGGGTTGAAGCACAGGCGTTCACAAAAGTGAGAGAAAAAAAGGTTATAGATTTCATCTGGGACCACATCGTGTGTCGATTTGGGATACCAACAGAAATAACATGCGATAATGGTAAACAATTTATCGCCGGTAAAGTGACAAAATTCCTCAAAGACCATAAAATAAAAAGAATATTGTCCACACCATATCATCGTAGCGGGAACGGATAGGCCAAATCAACGAACAATATTATCATCCAAAACATAAGAAAAGATTGAACGAGGCTAAAGGACAGTGGAGAGAAATTTTGCCCGAAGTCCTTTAGGCATATCGGACAACATCTAAATCCAGTACAGGAACGACCCCATTTTCCTTAGTGTATGGCTCTGAAGCTTTAATTCCGGTCGAAGTCGGGAAACCAAGCGCAAGGTTCCGACTTACGTCGAAAGAATCGAACTACGAGGCGATGAATACTAGCCTCGAACTATTAGATAAAAAACGAGAAGCGGCACTGATTCGAATGGCTGCACAAAAATAACGAATCGAAAGGTACTACAATAGAAGAACCAACCTCCGCCATTTCAAGACCGGGGACTTGGTCCTAAGGAAGGTCACCATCAACACTCGCGATCCTAATAAAGGAGCTCGACCCAAATTGGCAAGGACCCTATCAAGTCCTCGATAGAGTCGGAAAAGGGTCTTATAAACTTGGAGCAATGGATGGAAAACCATTACCAAACAATTGGAACATATCGCTTCTCAAACGATATTACTGTTAAGGTATGATTTTCTCTTATCTAACGTCTATATACGTATATTCGACACTAACGCATTGCAGGAATTCGACAAAAAACATCAAGACCTCTGGTTTCAAAGCACGTGTTGTACTCTGTTTCCCTTAAGTTCGTCTTTTATCCCGAACGGGTTTTTCCGGCAAGGTTTTGAAGGAGACAACAACTATGTGCTACCTGGGGACAAATTAATAGTATCCAAGGCTCCTTCGTAATCAACCTCGAATACTGGGGGGTACCAATCAAATAAATCAAGTTCGGCACAAGAAAGTTGTTTCATATCAAACTCATGTCGAGCAGGGTCTCGATAGAGAAAAGTGTAAGGGCTAAATGGTCAAAGCGAACCATGCCCACGAAGTTTTGCTCGAACTCTGGCACAAGATACAAACATATGTATAAATGAACTTCTTTTTTTCAAATATCTCGCACTTTGAAAATATCTTCCTGCTTCATGATTCAAACAGGCTTAAAGGCCAACCATCATCCAAAGGAGTTTTTGACACAAATGATCATAAAAGGCCTACGGGCTTAGATATTCTGAGTTCGAGTTCGAAACAATCACTCACTCAATTATTAAAGCCTAAGGGCTATCTTACTTCGAGTTCGAGAAATCACTCGATCTATCATAAAAGGCCTACGGGCTTAGATATTCTGAGTTCGAGTTCGAAACAATCACTCACTCAATTATTAAAGCCTAAGGGCTATCTTACTTCGAGTTCGAGAAATCACTCGATCTATCATAAAAGGCCTACGGGCTTAGATATTCTGAGTTCGAGTTCGAAACAATCACTCACTCAATTATTAAAGCCTAAGGGCTATCTTACTTCGAGTTCGAGAAATCACTCGATCTATCATAAAAGGCCTACGGGCTTAGATATTCTGAGTTCGAGTTCGAAACAATCACTCACTCAATTATTAAAGCCTAAGGGCTATCTTACTTCGAGTTCGAGAAATCACTCGATCTATCATAAAAGGCCTACGGGCTTAGATATTCTGAGTTCGAGTTCGAAACAATCACTCACTCAATTATTAAAGCCTAAGGGCTATCTTACTTCGAGTTCGAGAAATCACTCGATCTATCATAAAAGGCCTACGGGCTTAGATATTCTGAGTTCGAGTTCGAAACAATCACTCACTCAATTATTAAAGCCTAAGGGCTATCTTACTTCGAGTTCGAGAAATCACTCGATCTATCATAAAAGGCCTACGGGCTTAGATATTCTGAGTTCGAGTTCGAAACAATCACTCACTCAATTATTAAAGCCTAAGGGCTATCTTATTTCGAGTTCGAGCAATCACTCACTCGATCATAAAAAGCCTACGGGCTTAGATATTCTGAGTTCGAATTCGAAACCATCACTCACTAAATTATTAAAGCCTAAGGGCTATCTTACTTCTAGTTCGAACAATCATTCACTCGATCATAAAAGGCCTACGGGCTTAGATATTCTGAGTTCGAGTTCGAAACAATCACTCACTCAATTATTAAAGCCTAAGGGCTATCTTACTTCGAGTTTGAGCAATCACTCACTCGATCATAAAAAGCCTACGGGTTACGATATTTTACTTCGAGTTCGAAACATTAACTCGACTACTAAGCCTGTGGGTTACTTTATTTCAAGTTCGAGCAAACACTAACTCGGCCATAAAGGCTACGAAGGCTGAATTCGATGAAATCGCCTAAATCCTTATGAAAACATTCGCAAGGCATGAATAAAATCTTCACAAGGAAAGAAAGCAGAAGCAAGTCAGTAAACGAAAAAGATATTAGTATAAATATACAAAGATTGTTTACGTGAATAAATGCAACATAGAAGCTAAGGGCTAAGCTTCTGGGTTATCATCGAGAGGGGTCTCTTCTCCACCGGGCTCCCCCCCATTATCGGACCCGCTCTTGCTACCATCATCATCATCGTCATCGCCATCAGAAGCCAAGGCTTCATGTCACGACCCAAAATCCCACTAGTCGTGATGGCACCTAACCCATAAACCTTGGATTTTAATTTCCAACCTTTAGAATTTATTTTAAGATACAAATCTTACATTTACACACCGTATAAGTCCGAACAAGTTGCATCGAGCTATGACTATAACCCCAGATATAATCAAACAACATATTACACAACTCGCATGCTCGTAGCACCATTCCTGATCCCAGTGACTACTCCAAAACCACCCACATACTAGTATTAAACCCATATCTAACCAAACCTTATCCCAAAACCTTCGTACACTGTTGATAATAAAAGAAACACGCAGAATCTCATAACCCCTTATCAGACCAACAAGTCATAGAGATCTCTCGCCCCAACCGGAACCATAATGACTTTCTGAGCCTACTTTTAATATTATACTCCCGAATATACCGAAATTAAACCTGATAGTACCCATTCCGGGTCCAATGACCTTATATTACTAAACATAACTGTTCCACAAACATACCGCACCGATATAACTCAGAGCCACAACCCGTACCATCCGTGCACCAATACGCAACTATTCAAATGTATCCAGTCATGGAAAATGACTCAATGAGAGAACTGCCCTGAACGTTTAACAAGTACCGCCACAACGAAATGCTGAAAATTCATCATACACTGTAGAACCATCACCCGATCCTAACACAAGGTTCATACCTTAACATAACTCCGCTGCAATGCGTGACCCCATCCAAACGCTGGTCCATAATATGTACCTCGAGCCACCCCGCTCGAAATCAATAACCACAGAGAGGCAAATGACAAACATAATGCCACACAAAATCTGAAAGAACATAACTATTATGCTATCGATCATGCAATACCCAAATACTCATCACACTCAAATTTCGCTATAAAGCTCAAATAGAGCTGCACCATCGGTGCACATAACTAATTAATCATAACTCCTCGTAGAATAAAGGAGTAACTCACAGATCATTTGAGAACACGAATAGGTTAAACATCAATCGAATGACACATCCCACAATAATAGCAGTATGGAATCAACCATTCCGGCCCGTTGTAGAATACACATCTTAATTGGGCCTATCAATGGATCCCGAAATCAACTCTAGTCACCCACAGTAGATAAATAACCCACCAAAAATTCACCGCGACTAATTCATAATAAATCCTATCATCTGACTAGCTTCGGCCACGACTTCACAGTCTGCAACCATGTACAATCTGCTCCTGAAACTCCCACATTCCAAATTTATAGAACACGTAAATCACCATATTTGATTACATATCCACCGCTCGAATTCCTAACACCTCTCTCATACACGATCATTCCACGAGAAATACTTTAAAAGTTCTTCCGTGCCACTTGACAAAATTTGAATATCACAGTCTATCAACCATGTGAGTACCGCAATACTAATTTATACATCTGCAAGTCAAATTACAATGCGCCTTCTGAAGTCCGCTCCTTCCTCATACAACACCAATAATTTACATACCATTTTAGTTAGAAATCTTTCTCTTGCTTCTTTCCAGGAGAAAATCACAATATACAACACGTTCTCCACACCAGTAGAAACCATCAAGAATACTTTGGAATCCATTTGCACATAATCAAGCCCTTAAAACTAAATTCCTCTAATTCGACCAAGCCACGCAGGTTGCCAAGTCCAGGTGTATTGCCACAAAGCACCTGTAGAAAACCCCCACTTCATAAGCACCCAAAGAACCGATCATATCCATTACCATACTGATCCAACCTACTACCTAGTTGTCCTATTTTCTCCGAGTCCCTTCCGAATTTTTCTTTAGATTGATACTTCTTGCTAAAATACCATGATCTTTAACCACAACTTACCCTACAAACCTTAGCATAGAACCACAACACCTTACGGCCCATAAGCAACTGTATTCTTCTTAAGCACCTTCAAAACTACTATAACTGTAACCCTTACTCTGAGAATACCTTATGTGAATTTGAAATTGTTCTTCTTACCTTCCTTATATAAAAGTGTAGAATCCATAGTCATACAGAATTCCGGCAAGTCCAGGCACCATCAAACGAAAATCTCAGATTTTAACCATACGCAAGTCCGAAAACTTTCTCAATTGCTATATATAATTCTAATACCCACTAGAATTTTCTCGGGAGTCACCCACTTTGCTCTAATTTAATTACACCGCCCAAATGGGCCCCAAAACACGTGCCCCATTAGCAACACAATACTCAAAGAAGTAACTATACTTTAACACGCATATCAAATTCATACTCCGTGCATACTACATCATTCACCAATAACAACTCACTAATCCCGCGTATTTCATTTACTCATACGTGCAATGTAATCCTTAACCAGGAATTCCCTTATTCGAGTCATCCTCGATCTCAATTTCTGCAAGTCATAGCTAACCCACAAGTATGCCTCAGAGCAAAATTAAAATTTAACACCTAACCATGAAATCAAATGGTCAATAGCGGACTCCCCCACTTGGCTCAAAGCCATAGGTTAAAACTTTCCATAAGTCACAATACCAATACTCTCTTATTGCCATAATGCCATAGTCAGTCCAACGAAACTTCTTCCCAAGTTCATACAACGCCAACCATAAATATAACTCAATCATCTGCTAAGCTCGTATTTATCCTCTTAACACACAAGTCAACTTTCTCCACCTGATTCAGATTCAAATCTCCACCCATACACCCCGTCGACAGAAAGAAACTCTCTGCTTACATCATAAGGAATACTCCTACGTAGATTACTCCGCAGGGGATAATCCACCCGCTTAGCCTCAATCTGGTATCTTGTTATACCCTTTCGCAGTCACAATTACTATGCAATTACTTAGCCTATCTGAGTCTAAACTCATTAACCAGACGTGAGAATTTAGTTTACCCCAAAATTTAACAATATGAAAGATCCTTCAAAACATTCATACTCGAGACTGTACGTCACATTAAAATATAAATCAAGCACCCAATGGCCTTTCCTTTACATTTCAAGGAATTACTTCTCATCATATTCAAATCGTCTTAACACATCCCATATTTACATCATACTCATCACAAAGCCATTCCACCGCTTATCGAGCCACAAATTCCACTATAGGGTCATTACCGGACATGTGAGTCAAATTGTACAAGTTATAACTGAAGCTGCCGAGCTTAAACTGCGGTCTAACCATGGCCTCAAGTCCTCCAGAATGGCCCATCACCAAAACATAGAATTCACATCTCAAACATCATCCCTGAAATCACAAGCCGGAGATACACAACTAATAACGAGCGCTCATTTGCGCATACGGATACGTGGAAGGAATTCAAAGAGTTATATTTCAAGCTGAATCAATCTCACACGATAAGGAAAGAAAGATGGGAAGTATATATCCTAAATGCCCTGTAGCCTCTCAAAGATAAGTATGGACGTCATCATACTAATCCGCAAGACTCTACTAGAAACTTGCTCATGACTTGTAGAACCTATGAACCTAGAGCTCTGATATCACCTTATCACGGCCCAAAATCTCACTAGTCGTGATGGCACCTAACCCAAGTCGTTAGGAAAGCCAATTTCTATCTATCCAATTCCAATGAGATTAATTAAAAGAAAAATATCTAAAACCAATACCTCTCCCTAAGAACTGGTAGTACAAATCATGAGCTTCTAAGAATAGAGTGTACAAAGCGGAAATGAAATAAATACACAGTCTGTTTGAATAATACATAAAAAGAGCTTTTATAAATCTAAGGCTACCCTGAACAAGAGGCAGCTACAAGAGGAATGCAGGTACATCTTCAGATCCCGCAACCATCGAGCACAGCAACAACGATAACCAATATCTGTATGCAATGTGCAGAAGTGTAGTATCAGTACAACCAACCCTATGTACTGAGTAAGAAACACACCTAGCCGTACGTTGAAAGTAGTGACGAGCTTCCACCAAGGTCGGGTCCAAAACCAATAGTCCACAACAATCCATAACAACATAAAGGAAATAATACCAGAAGTAACTCAGTGATAAAATACTCATCCAAATAATGATTTCAAAAATAGTAGTTCTTTCTTTTAAATACATCAGTGAAAACCCAAATAGTTTGCCGAAGTTGCCAATAATATGAATAGCCTGAAAATAATAAATTTCTCCAGAAAATCTTTTAAATAATAAATAATACGTTTCATTTTCCTTACGGATGACCCGTGTAAAACAAATGCATCACAATGCTTATCTGTCAAAATGTGTGAGAAATCATGAATGATGTGATGTTGTACAACATGAGGAAAAATACATCTCTATGCATGTATGTCATGTGTGCATGCCAATGCGATGCAACTCAGTGATAAAATCATAAATAGCTCCTCGGGCAGAACATCACTCATATACAGCCTCTCGGGCAAACCTCATAGTCACTCGTGCCACTCAGGCATACCTCACAATCACTCTTGCCACTCAGGCATACCTCACAATCACTCTTGCCATTCGGGCATACCTCACAATCACTCATGCCTCTCAGTCACTCGGCACTCGCACTCAGTAGGTACCTGCGCTCACCCGGGGTGTGTACAGACTCCGGAGGTACCTGCGCTCACTTGGACTGAAGGATCCCCTCCGGAGTCTGTACACACCCCTAGTGAGTGCAAGTACCTACTGAGTGCGAGTGCTGAGTGACTGGGAGGCATGAGTGATTGTGAGGTATGCCCGAGTGGCAAGAGTGATTGTGAGGTATGCCCGAGTGGCAAGAGTGATTGTGAGGTATGCCCGAGTGGCAAGAGTGATTGTGAGGTATGCCCGAGTAGCACGAGTGACTCTGAGGTTTGCCTGTGGGGCTGTATATGAGTGATGTTCTGCCCGAGGAGCTATTTATGATTTTATCACTGAGTTGCATCGCATTGTCATGCATACATGACATACATGCATAGAGATGTATTTTTCCTCATGCTGTACAACATCACATCATTCATGATTTCTCACACATTTTGACAGATGGGCATAGTGATGCATTTGTTTTTCACGGGTCATCTGGAAGGAAAATGAAACGTATTATTTATTATTAAAAAGATTTTTTGGAGAAATTTATTGTTTTCAAACTATTCATATTATTGGCAACTTCGGAAAACGATTCGGGTTTTCACTGATGTATTTGAAAGAAAGAACTACTATTATTGAAATCATTATTTGGATGAGTATTTTATCCCCGAGTTACTTCTGATATTACTTTCTTTATGTTGTTATGGATTGTTGTGGACTATTGGTTTTGGACCCGACCTTGGTGGAAGCTCGTCACTACTTTTAACCTACGGGTAGGTTTGTTACTTACTCAGTACATAGGGTCGGTTGTACTGATACTACACTTCTGCACATTGCGTGCAGATATTGGCTGTTGTTGTTGCTGTGCTCGATGGTTGCGGGATCTGAAGATATACCTGCGTTACTATTGTAACTGCCTCTTGTTCAGGGTAGCCTTAGATTTATAAAAGCTCTGTTTATGTATTATTCAAACAGACTATGTATTTATTTCATTTCCGCTTTGTACACTCTATTCT
This sequence comes from Nicotiana otophora, assembly GCA_000715115.1. Taxonomy (NCBI): domain Eukaryota; kingdom Viridiplantae; phylum Streptophyta; class Magnoliopsida; order Solanales; family Solanaceae; genus Nicotiana; species Nicotiana otophora. Next base: position 172,246 of record AWOL01S0008734.1, read on the forward strand.
TAGAAGCTCAAGATTTGTACTACCAGTTCTTGGAGAGAGGTATTAGTTTTAGATATTTTTCTTTTAATTAATTTCATTGGAATTGGATAGATGGAAATTGGCTTACCTAACAGGTTGGGTTAGGTGCCATCACCACTAGTGAGATTTTGGGTCGTGACACTTCAGCATCAGCTTCGAGTTCTTTGACCCTTTTTTATCTCTTCAACAAGGTCGAAACCTCGAGTGTGTATCTCCTCGAAGGTCTCCCTCCGAGACCGACACTTAGAAATTTCTGCAACCCAATGTGCTCGACTATCGGCAGTAGCTTCTCCCTCTCTTAACTCCATTTGAGCAGCCTCTACATCGGCTCGATATATAGTAATGGACTTGTCCGCCATGACTTTCGACGACTCAATCTCCACCTTGGCCTCAACAAGCCTTGTTTCAAGATCCTCGATCCTCTTGGCCTGAGCCGAACCTTTTTGCTTGACGCTTCAAAAATGAACACTGGCCGATAATAATTTTTCCAAGATGGTTTCCTTTTCTGTAGCTAGGTGGTCGATAGTCTCCTTCCACCGGTCACATTCGGCGTTGATTTGATCGACTTCTTCCCAAAGCAGCCCGATCTTTTCAACCTTTTGCTGCAGTTGAGATAACGAAGGGTTAGCTTCCGCAGTTGGGTCAAACCCATACTCTAACTGAACGAGGCTCACCTGCTTATCTAGTTCGGCCTCTTCTTCATGAGCCTTAGCCAAATCTGCTAGGAGGTCCTTTATAACCTCAACCTTTTGGCTGCAAAGAAGCCACAGAGCATCTCTCTCCCCCGAGACCTTCTGAAGCTCGGCCTCACACTGGCTAAGGTCGACTTGAAACTTGCTAATGGCATGTATAGTAGGGAAACAACACAAGTCAAATTTAGAAAAGAACGAAGAAACCAAGCACAGTAAAATCATTACCTGAGAAATGAAACGTTGGGCCTCTTCTAGGAGAAGAGAAACGTCACTAATATAGGAGGCATCATCGACTCCAGTAAAGCAATCCCGAAAAGGGTCCCTTACACTAGAGCCTCCGCCCATATCGGGGTCTTCAATTATAGAGCTTCCTTTAACGCCTCCTCAGAAAAGGTCGGAAGAGAATGCAAATGACCCACTATCATAGTCCCGAGCGAATCGCTCAGGACACTCTGATCAAGACTCGGGGTATCGGAATCGACCCCGACCGGTATAGCCGTCATCGGCTTAGAAGGTCTGGCGACCTCGATAGCTTTCGTAGATCGGATCACCAAAGCCGAAGCATCATCTTCTTATTCTTCTTCTTCTCTCAGTCGTTGGACCGAGTCCGTCAAAAGAGAGATTACATTCCTCCTCACCCTTCTAGTTTTGGGCTTGGGGTCCTCTGGCCGAGAGATAGCTTTTCGCCTTTTATCTTTCCCCGATTCCGGGACCGGGGACTTGGTTACTTCCTTACCACTCGAAGGCCTCAAAACGGCATCCTTGGTTACACCTGCATGGAAGAAAGCCGGTAAAGAATGGAGCATAAAAAACATTTCGAAGAACATAAGAAGTGACCCTTACCGTGATCCTTGGCCTCCCATCTACTTTTTGCCAAATCACGCCAAGCAAGTTCGGCATAAGAGAAAGTCGAGGCTAACTTCTGAACCCAATCCTCAAGGTCGGGTACCGCTTGTGGCATCCAAGGGGCAGCTTTATATCGGAGAAAGATATCAGATAGAATCAAAGAAAGATACGAAAAGCAACACCTTATGAAAATCACTTACGGTCGAAATTCCATTCCTCGTGGAACGACATCTTCTCTTCCGGAATGAGGTCACAGGTTCTCACCCGAATGTAACGGCCTATCCAACCCTGATCCTTGTCTTCGTTGATGCTCGACATTAAAGCTTTCGATGCCCGGCGATGAAGCCTGATTAGTCCTCAAAATATTTGAGGCCGATACAATCGTATGAGGTGATTTAGGGTTAAATCCAGCCCCCGACCTTGTTGGAGAAGAAGCGAAGTAAGGTTACTATGCGCCATAGAGAAGGATGAATTTGACCGAGGGTGACCTAATATCTTTCACAAAAAGCAATGATCACTGGGTCGACGGGACCCAACTTGAAGGGGTAAGTATAAACACTTAAAAAACCCTCCACATGAGTGATGACGCTCTCTTCGGGAGAGGGAATTTGCAACACAACCTCGGGACCCCAGTTGTAGTCTTTCCTCATAGCCTCGAGATGGCCCTCTGTTATCGAGCACATGTACATCGACACATGCTCATATCGACCCGGAACCGATGAAGGATTTTTAACCTTAAAATCGATCTTCAGAGTATACGGCGAGGAACATACTCGTGGGGAGGCGGCTCCACCGGCACCTTGTCACCAGACGGTCGTGAAGAGGAAGCTTTTTCCTTCTAAGGAACGGTTTTTGAAGCTTTTGCCATTGATGTAAGAGAAAGAAAAGTAAAGGAAGATGAAAGGTTGATGGTGTCAAACGCTGATGAAGATGGCTCTACAAGCAGCGAAATAGAGGCAGAAAGAGTAAGAAAATTTAGGAGATTGAAGATGTAAAAGTGGTAAATGATAAATGGAAGGGTTATTTATAGGTTTATACCGTGGCAGTTCAGCATCAGCGGTGGCCGACCACCGTATGACGTGCATTAAATACCTTGAAAGACTAAATTGACGGGACAACTATCACGTACATCATGATCGAGCCCAGTAAAAACGTTAGCTTATAATCCGATCGAGCCGTCGAAAATCATATTGCTTCTCAGCACATTCTTCCTGAGAAATGAGGGGACTATCTGTATATGGTCGAAATAGATTTAGGCCTCCGTACATTTGATCGAGTTCGAATGGTAAGCGATGGAAGTGAGAGGTCGAGACGAGTTCTGGGGCTAGTACAAACAAGCCTTGGTCTCCAAGACCGATCGAGGAATAGACTCGGAATCATTATCGAGCCCATGACCAAATCGAACTGTAAGGTAACATGAAGGTTGTCGTACATGTACAGATCGATTGACACTCACCCCGAATGTCGAACTCGAACCAAGGCCGAGGGCTCGACCCAATACCGCACTAGGGGAGAGAATCTTTGCAGGAATCGAGGAAGAGACAATTCATGGGCTATCCACTATATATTGTTTATTATAAATAAAGTAAGATCCCTCCATTATAAAGGGGGAATCCTTGTAAGCATAGGGGAGGTTCACACATTGTAAGAAAAGGCTACTTCTATTTATTGAAGAATAAATCTCTTGAGCTTGTTTTACTGAGCATACTCACTCTTCTTGTTCAATAATTTATATCCCGTTTTTATACCCAAGAATCTAAACATCTCCACTTCTACGTACGATTTATGTCAAGCTATATCACATATCCTTAGAACTACTTATAAATTCAACTATATCCGACTTTTCGGGTAAACAGTGTACTTGGGAAACCAATTTTGTTCTAACCTAATTTAAATAATTTATATAACAATAATTCAATTATTTAAATAGTTCTAACCTAGTTTTCCTTTAAGTCAAAACGAACACATGAGCATATTAAATGAAAGCAATTTGTTGCTAAGTGCATGGTAGTCGTCGTGCAAACCAAAAGGCCAATCCATTTGCTGTGGGCAGGGCTAGCTCCATTCGTTATTCCTTCTTGGTACTTGCATATTCTCCAAGCTTCTTCGGCCATTATCACTAGGTCTTTGCTGTCAGTTCTATTATTATAAAGACTATAAGATTTAGGAGGGTTTTGTCCTTAAACCTTACGAAAGCAATTATATTTCATTTATGAACAAGTTGAGTCAATTATTGTGAAGGAGATCACTAATTGTACTAGAGTTCCTTAACTCTAGTCAGCTCTAAGTTTACTATGGTTAGCTATTAGTTAGACAGTTTAAGTTAACCGCCGTACTTCACTACTAACGTTAAATCCTAACTATTAGTTTGATCATATAAATGTAATCGTTAACATTTTATTAACGGATTACAAGTGATACCGACCAACGTTGGTCGGTCAACAAAAGCGACCAAAACACCGTCCAACATGGATGGAAACTACCAAAAAAATATTTTATATTTTTTTAAAATTATATACCGACCGAAATTAGTCGGTATATTGGTCAAATATTTGACCGTAGTGGTTAGAATTGCTTAGTCAAATCACCATTTTGATTACCGACCAATATTGGTCGGTAATGTGGACCCAATATTTTAAATTTTAATAATTATATTATTATTTAAAATATTTTATAAAATTTATAGTTACATTTACCGACCAAAGTTGGTCGGTTATTGCAGGGGAAGATTTTACCGACCAACGTTGATCGGTAAATGTAATTTCTGAAAAATAACCGACCAATTGTGGTCGGTTCATAGGTCAAAAACATGGTCAAACTTTTGAATCACATTTATATTTACTATCTAAATAATATAAATGTAATCCGTTAACACTTTATTTTGAAACACAAATAATGAATACACTAACATATACTATAACAAGCTATATATAGTTAAAGTAGTACAACGAAGTGTGTGTGTGTGTCTATATATATATATATATATATATATATATA
>AWOL01S0008734.1:177773-188997 GCA_000715115.1 Nicotiana otophora
TGTATATATATAGGTATAGCAGCATCTAAGAACACGATGCGCTAGGGCCACTGGGTCGGATTCTTTTGGGAATAGATTTGTGAAGAAGCAATAATCTAATTAGTATATATAATTGATCATCATCAAATATATCTATTTGTAAATTGATTCATCGACTTATAACTTACTTAGATGCATCGATGAATATTAAAAATAAAATGCCTCGACCTATATCGATTAATCTATGTCATGCATTATTAGTGATGAATGAATGAAATGCAGAAGAATTAATACTAAACATCTTTGACATGTATATATGGATCACAAATTAAAGAAACGAAAGAAGTTATTAGCATTAAGTAAAGGAGTTAATATAACAAGCGACTAATCATATTTAAAATAGAATAATATTAGTTTATCAATTCATCAATTGATAAAGTTTTCGTATGTAGTAATGTATGTGATTGATCATCAATTACAATATAGTGTGTGTGTGAAATAACTCATATACTTAATTATAACTTAGAAAATTAACTTATATAGATGAATACAAAAGGTAAAACGTCTTGACTAATATTTATTAATCTATGTGATTTGTAATTAGTTATAAAATAAATGAATATATAAGACGAAATGTGGAGTTCGAATAAACTAAACGTCTCATATATATACCTTTATTTTTTTATTATGTTTGATTAATTATATATATGTGTGAATAAAATATATGCTTATAATTTATTAAAAGTAATTAGTTAATATAATTATTTATAAATATTATGCTATAGTTTATAATTAGTTATAGTAAATATATATATGTGAATAACATAAATGCTTATAGTTTATATTAATTTTTTATAGTTTATAATATTTGAAGAAATAAAAACACAAAAAAGTAATTTAGTTTTCTTTTAAAAATAACCGACAAAAGTTGGTCGGTTAATGGTCAAATACAGTCAAAGCCCGGTCACATAATATACCGACCAACAATACCGACAAACGTTGGTAGGTAATTCTAAATCTAGATCCCAAATACACGATTTCTCCCTCATTTCTCTTATTCCCTTCTCAAAATTTTCTAACTCCCCCCTCTCTTCACCCTCACACACAACACCCTTCCCCCTCTCCTTCTCTATTTCACTCACACAAATCCCATTCCCCACCCCACGTCGCCACTACCTCCCTACACATAATTGAGATTAATCATATGAGGGAGTATGATCGCTATGATCCTTTCATAAATACACATGACATTAGGCAAGTGTATTATTCTCCTTATCCATTGCGGCGGAATAAGTCCGATTGGTGGGTTGTAATCAAAACTAAGCATGTAGGTAGGGTGGAAGTCGAGAATGTGTTAGATGTTACATATCAAAACGATATCTCCAGTGTTCACCAAATAATGGACGATCAGTTAGAAAATGATTTGGAACATCCTGAACGCATATTGGAAGAAGTTGATATAAATGAAGTAACAATTATAGAAAATGAGGACGAAGAATCAATTGATGACATTCAAAAACGTTCGGGCGAGGAACAATACATCGACGAGGATTAATTCAACAACGGACCTCCAAATCACTATCTGGACACACTCCTAAGTCCAAAATCACCCAACGAAGCTAATAGAACCATTAAAACTCTATTCCGGGGTCGTTTACATATAAATAAACATCCAGTCAACTTTTTCAACTTAAGCTTCCAACCTTGAAACTAAGTATCTTAACTCATTCCGAAACATCTCCGGACATGAACCAACTACCCCGATAAGTCACATAACAATAATTAAGTAGGGAATGAGTAGTAAATGGGAAAGTTTGGCTACAATTCTCAAAAAGACTAGTCGAGCCGTTACACTTGGTTGAATAGGTCACCAGTTGGGATTATGTATCGCAAGTAACCCTCTTTGTCTCATATATGTGTGATAGGGTGTTTGTTATACTTATATATTACGTAGGAAGGACAATTTAGTCCTAGAGACATCAAGTCTGTTTTGTTTGGTTATGGTGTGTTTCAGAAGGGCTATAAACTGCTTGATCTAGATAGCAAAGTTGTACTCATTAGTAGGGATGTGGTATTTCATGAGTCTATCTTTTATTTCGAACTCTCAAATGTTATAAGTCCATCTCCACCTAGGGTGACAATTGATAACGAATTTTTTATTCTCGAACCTGCTTTCGTTAGTCCTCCAGCTGATGAATTATTATTATTAGTACCATCAGCATACTAGTTCACCAGTTGTGGAATCCTCTACAAAGTTCCTCTCCACCTAAACGTACCTCAAGAAAGTCCAACATACCATCAAATCCTCCTATCTGGCTGAAAGACTATGTTATTCCAGCTCATAAACATGCAACCTATACCTGTTTATATCCTATTTCAGATGTGCAGAACTATGATCAGCTCTTAGCCAAGTACAAGAGTTTTCTTACAATATTCTCAGCCAAAACAAACCTCAAACAGATACTCAAGCATCTAAAGATCCAATATGGATCGATGCAATGCAGACAGAGATTAAAGAATTTGAAGAAAATCATATTTGGGAGATTATCCCACTGCCAGAGGAAAAAAGAGCAATTGATTGTACGTGCATTTACAAAATTAAGTACAAGGCTATATGGGAAGTTTAAAGATTCAAGACTAGACTTGTAGCCAAAGGATATAGCCAACAGAAGGGATTGGATGACCAAGAAACTTTCTCACCCGTGAAAATAGTATTTGTCAAAGGTGTCATCTCTCTAGCTGTAGCCTAATATTGGAACATTCATCAAATAGACGCTATAATGCTTTATACAGGGTGATTTGAATGAAGACATTTACATGATTTTGCCTCTAGGATTCAATCACAAACAAGGGAAGATGCAGGTGTGCAGATTAATCGAATCACCATATGGACTCAAACACGCATATCAACAATGGAATATCAAACTTACAATTTCTTATTATCTTTTGGTTTTTTTCAGAGTCATCTCGACTATTCTTTCTTCACTAAACAACTAAATGGGAAGATTGTAGTAGTTCTTATTTATGTAGATGATCTGTTAATTATTGGGGAGGATACATCCTTGATTCAGAGGACAAAACACTGCATGCAACAAAGATTCAAGATTAAGGAAACTATTGAGGAAGAATATCCCTTTTCATTGGGATCAGTCATGTCAAAATGCTATTGAAAGCATCAAAAGATACTTCCTGAATCCACTTGTGTTAGGGGCACCAATGCTTGGGAAGCCATTGATACTCTACATTGTGGCACAAGAACGCTCAAGTAGGGCACTACTTGCTCAAGAGAATGATGAAGGAAAGGAACAAGCCTTGTACTACATCAGTCTAACTCTGATAGGAGCTAAGTTTAACTACACGTGTGTTCAGAAAATATGTTTAGCGTTACTTTATGCAATAAAGAAACTAAGGCATTATTTTGAAGCATACACCATCAAACTCATCTCTCGAGCAGATCCTATGAAGTTCGTGATGACTCGACCTGTTCTTTATGGATGCCTAGCAAGATGGTCCATATTGTTTAACCAATATGAGATCACATACACACCTCAAAAGACTGTAAAAGGACAAGCACTCGCCGATTTTCTAGCTGATCACCCTCTTCCGGCGGAATTGGAACTTTCTTATGAGTTTCCATATGAAGACATTTTGTTCGTTGAAGAATTTCCACCATGGACAATGTTTTTTGATAGATCCGCATGTCGGAACAGTATGGGGGTAGGTGTTGTGTTGGTCATTCCAAATAGACAAATCTTGCCCTTCTCCTTTGTTTTAGGTGAAACATGCTCCAATAATGCTACATGGTACCAAGCTTTGATAATCAATCTTAAAATGGTATTAGACATGAAGATTATATAGTTGGAGATATACAACGAATCTAAGTTTATCATCAACTAACTTTTGGGGATTTACGATGTAAAGAAGGAAGATCTTTTGCCATACCACCAATATGTTTCTTGTTTACTCGAAAGATTCGACCAAGTGTTCTTAAACCGCGTCCCAAGAGAAGAAAATCGCATGGTTGATGCTTTCGCTAACTTGGCCACGACGATGGAGCTTGGAGAGAATGAGTTAACAAAGGTACATGTGTGTCATTGATGGGTCATTCGTAGACTTCTTGATCTTTAAATCAACGAAATTTATCATATGTCCGTTGGGGTTGATTGAAGAAGAGGATAGAAGGCAACAATTGATAGAGTACCTTGAACATGGAATGTTACCCGAGGATCCGTGACAAAATAACAAACATCAAGCGAAGGGAACCACGATTCATCTTCTACAAGGAGACATTATTTCGCCGCTCTTTTGAAGGACTATTCTTGCGATGCCTTGACAAAGAAGAAGCCCACCAAGCGATGGAGGAAGCACATTCTGGCTCATGTGGAGCACACTAATCTGGTCCTAAGCTCCATTTTCGTATCAAGAGGATAGGCTACTATTGGCCGGCGATGGTGAAGGATTGCATTGAACATTCCAAAATATTTCAAGTGTGTCAATTTCACGCCAACTATATCCACCAACCTCCAGATCCTCTTCATCCAATTGTAGCTTCATGGCCTTTTGATGCATGGGGACTTGACGTTGTTGGACCGCTTCCAAAGTCATCAAAGGGACATGTGTACATATTGGCTGCCACAGACTACTTCTCTAGATGGGATGAAGTTGTTACACTCAAGGAAGTAAAAAAGGAAACTATTGCCGATTTTATCAAGTCGGACATAATTTTAAGGTACGGCATATCAAAATACATAATCATGGATAATGGAACGCCATTTAACAACAAGCTTATAAGGCCTTGCCGAAGCTTTTAACAAGACGCTTAGTAACATTTTGAAGAAATTTGTTGCAAAGAACAAGAGAGACTAGCATGAGAAAATTGGTGAAGCTTTCTGGGCATACCAGACAACCTTCAGAACTGCTACACAAGAAACTCCTTACTCTGGTGTATGGCGTAGTAGCAGTCCTTCCATTGGAGCAACAAATTCTACCATTGCGGATCTTAATCCAAGAAGGACGCACATCTGTAGATAATGCTCAACTTTTCCTAGCAAAGTTAGAGGTATTGGATGAGAAAAAAATTAGAAGAGCAACAGAAATTGGAGTGTTATAAAGCTCGACTATCTAGAGCCTTCAATAGGAAAGTGCAGCCACGGTCATTCCAAGTGGGAGACTTGGTCCTAGCTGTTCGGCAACCTTTTATCCTCAACAAACGCATAGGTGACAAGTTTACCTCAAAATGGGATGGGCCATATATTGTGAAGGAACCCGATTCAAGTGGCGCATGCAAAATTGTTGATAAGGATGGTCTCAGAGTTGGTCTAATCAATGGAAAATATTTGAAGCAGTACTTCCCATGAGAGTCAGCTACGCTCCTCGACGTACGAGCCTAAACCGCAAGTCATGAAGCTCCTCGATGTATGAACCTATTGTGATGACCCAAAATATTATCTTTAAATTTAATAATTAATTATGTGATCTAAGAACTATTTACCATTACTCGACTTGCGTGTGCAGTCCGTAAAAAATGTTCGAAAAGTTTTCAGGTGAAAAATGGATTAAAATGGGAATTAGATGTTTAAAACATAACTGAGTGACTTTGGTCAATATTTTGAGCAAACAGACTCGGATCAGTGTTTTGACAGTTTCGGTAGGTCCGTATCGTGAATTGGGACTTGGGTGTATGCCCGGAATCAAATTTCGAGGTCCTTAGCCCGAGATATGGAATTTTGATAAATTATTTAAAGTTTAAGTTTAAATAGTGACCGGATGTCGAATTATTTGCAAATGTTGACGATTCCAATAGCTCCGTATGGTGATTTTGGACTTAGGAGCGTGATCGAAATTTTATTTGAAAGTCCGTAGTGGAGTTAGGCTTGAAATGCCGAAAGTTGAATTTTTGAAAAGTTTGACCGAGGGGTTGACTTTTTGATATCGGGGTCGAAATCCGATTCTGAAAATTTTTATTGCTCCGTTATGTTATTTATGACTTGCATGCAAAATTTTAGGTCAATTGGACTGGATTTGATAGGTTCCAGTGTTGTTTGTAGAAACTGAAAGTTCAAAGTTCATATATTTTAATTTGAGGTGCGATTAGTCGTTTTGATGTTGTTTGATGTGGTTTGAAGCCTCGACTAAGTTCGTATTGTATTTTGGGACATGTTGAAATAATTGGTTAAGGTCCCAAAGGTCTCGGGTGGAGTTCGGAGGATAAACGGAATGGATTTCGGACAAAGAAGGTTGCTGGAAATTTGTAGAAATTTCGCCAGAAATATCTGGTGTATGGAGCCAACTTTGGAAGCTTATATCTCGTAATTCATAAGGAATCAGAATATTGTCAAAAAAGACAGTTGTAGTTGTTTGTTTCTAGTTTCCAGAAAGTTAAACCATTCATTATTTGGACATTTGAACAGAAAGTTATGATGGATTTAATGAAGGCTGGTAAGCAGTTTCGCCAAAAATTCTGATACATGGAGCCGACTTTGAAAGCTTATATCTCGCAATTCATAAGGAATCAGAAAAGTTGCAAAACATGAAAGTTGTAGTCTGTTGGTTCTCTTTACAGAAAGTTAAACCATTTATCATTGGGACATATGTACATAAAGTTAGGATCAATTGAAGGAAGGCTGGTAGAGCAGTTTCTGGTAGACTTTTAGTGACGGAAAATGGACTTTTAGTGACGGATTGACAGAAACTTAAGGACCAAAAATGGTCATTTCATTCATTTCGTTTTGGATTTTTGGAGCACGGAGCTTGGGCGATTTTTGGGCGATTTTCACGGGAAAACATTGAGGTAAGTGTTCCTTATCCTATATTGATTATATTTCATGATTCCATACTCATTTACATCATGAATCCGTGAATTTATGGGGAAAAAATCAAGATTTTTGCAAAGTCTTCCAAAAACGAAAAATTAAGATTTGGAGGTCGAGTTGTTATCGGATTTTGGTAAATTTCGTATGGGTGAACTTGTAATTGAATGGGTTATGGGATTTTGTAAGTTTTGCCGGATTCCGAGATGTGGGCCCCACGGGTAAATTTTGAGCTAATTTCGGATTTTAATGAAAATATAATATTTTCTTATGAAATTAATTACTATAATTTTTGTTGACTGTATCAAATTAATTATGACTAGATACGAGTCGATCAAAGTCGGAAAATCGGGAAAAAAGCATAATACTTGCTTAAATTGGAGCAAGTCGAGGTAAGTGACTTGTCTAACCTTGTGTGGGGGAAATTTCCCCTAGAATTGATATTAATGTGATTATTGAAATGTATTAAAAGTCGTGTACACGAGGTGATGAGTGTGTACACGGGCTAAATGTGAAAGATTATATTTTTAAATTGTGCAGATCATTGTTACGCATTTATTAAATTGTTTTATCTTGTTATAATCTCCATCATTGATCTGTGATATATATTTTACATTTGTTTGCCTTTTTCCTGCTAATTGTTTTACCTGTTTAATTGAAACTTGGTTTCTTTCATACAGTGCATTATTTGAAGTTTGATTTTCTTTAAATTAAATATTATTAATATAAAGTATTTGACATTTTTAATTTTGATATTGAAGCAACGTATTAAAAATTTGGAATATTATTTTCCTGAATTATTTATTCTTGAATATTTTCGTGAGATTTGTTTTCGTGGAAAATTGAAATAATGGGCACTTAAGGTGCAAATTGTGATATATTGTGATATTGATACGCATGCGGTGGTATAAGGTCTGGGTGTTGAAACGCATGAGGTGAGATAAGGGTGGATTGATACACGTGCCTAGTAGGGGTGACTACTAGAAGTCATGCGGTGTGATAAGGGTGGCTAAAATACGGGATGCTATTTCGGAAAAGAAAATATTTTCTTTAAATAAATTGTGAAGGCTCCCGCGGTAATATAAGGAAATGAGATATTATGAAATTATTTATAATTTAGGACTACGAGGCGGTACCTCGGTAGTGCCCTTGTTAATATTGATTTATGGCCATAGTTGCCTTCGATTAATTGTTGTGATTTTCATAAAGTTGAAGGAAATTCTGTTTTGATTCCATGAGATATTATTTGCAATTATTTGATGTCATTAAATGTGATATACTATTTGATTCATTTTCAGTGTCATTTTATTTTACTATATTGTTAAATATTTTACCATTCCATTATTATATTTCAGTAGGGCCTCACCTGACATTGTCACTACTCTACCAAGGTTAGGCTTGGCACTTACTGGGTACCGTTGTGGTGTACTCATACTATGCTTCTGCACAACATTTTGTGCAGATCCAGGTACATCTTATCAGCCTAGACGTCAGTGAGTTACCTGCGTACGGAGACTTCGAGGTATATCTGCCAGTGTCCGCAGACTCCGGAGTTCCCTTCTATCATTTTATGTTGCTTCCTTATATTTTATTTAGACCTTGATATATAGAGACATTGAGAATACATCCTTATATTTCTATTCTCTCACAGATGGTGAGGACATGCACAACTGGATCTGATGATCAGACACCCGCACCCCCTGTTGGAGACGCAAGAGGCCGAGACAGAGGCTGAGGAAGACCACGTGGTGCAGCCAGAGCACCAGCACGAACTGCTAAACCAGATCCACCAGTAGCTCCAGTTGGAGAGCAGGCACTTGAGACGCTTGTTACTACTCCTGCACTTCAGGAGACTCTTGCCCAGTTTTTGAGCATGTTTGGCACTTTAGCTCAGGCAGGATTAATTTCACTTGCTCCTGCCACATCCCAGGCTGGGGGAGGAGCTTAGACTCCTACCGCCCGTACCCCAGAGCCACGTGCCCAAGTTGACCATGCCCCAGAGGTTATTCCAGTGCAACCAGTTGTCCCAGTTCGGCCTGATATTAGGACAGCAGTTTCAGAGGGGGAGCAGCTCAGGCTCGAGAGGTATAAGAAGTACCACCCTCCCACTTTCAGCGGTTTAGCTTCAGAGGATGCTCAGGGTTTTCTGGAGGAATGTCACCATATCCTTCGTACTATGGGTATTGTGGATTCCAGTGGGGTTTCTTTCATGGCATTCCAGTTTAGAAGAGCAGCCTACCAGTGGTGGCGGGCATATGAGTTGGATAGTTCTGCTGAGGCATCTTCACTCACTTGGACTCAATTTTCAGATATGTTCTTAAGGGAGTATGTTCCTCAGAGTCTTAGGGATGCATGGCGTGCAGAGTTTGAGCAGTTGCGCCAGGGTTCTATGACTGTGTCAGAGTATGCGGTCTGATTCAGTGATTTGGCTAGGCATGCACCAGCCTTAGTTGCTACTATTCGAGAGCGGGTTCACAAATTTATTGAGGGTCTTCACCCTAGTATCAGATAAAATAGAGCTATAGATGGACATCACATACCAACAGGTGGTGTCAATTGCTAGAAGATTGGAAGGTATGCGTACTTGGGAGAGGGAAGAGAGGGAAGCTAAGAGACCCCGAGATTTTGGAACATATAATAATTCTCGTGCCCCAATTGCAGCCCGTCATGGTAGAGGTTATGTGAGCCATCCTATTCATTCAGCACTTCCAGTTTCCAGTGGTATTCCAACTACTCCCAGACCTCAGGTTCCATATTATGCACCACCAGTGTCTTCTGTACCTCTTGTACGGGGTGCTTTCAGTGGATAGTCTAGTCGATCAGGCCCAAGCCAGTCCCAACAGCCACATCCTCCGAGGGCTTGTTTTGAGTGTGGTGACACTCGTCATATTATGAGAGATTGCCCCAGATTTAGGAGGGGTGCACCTCTACAAATTCCTTAGGCCCCACCTATTCCACAAGGTCCTCAGACTTCTCAGGCCATGATTACTGCACCAGTCGCCACTCCACCTGCACAGCCAGCTAGAGGTGGAGGTCGGACAGGTAGAGGTCACCCTAGAGGGGGAAGCCATGCCAGATATTATGCCATTCCTACTACGATAGATGCCGTTGCATCCGATTCTTTTATCACAGGTATTATTCCGGTCTATCATAGAGATGCATCAGTTTTATTTGATCCAGGCTCCACTTATTCTTATGTGTCATCTTATTTTGCCCCGTATTTGGGAGTATCACGTGCTTACTTGATTTCTTCTGTTTATGTATCTACACCCGTGGGTGAATCTATTATTGTGGACCGTGTGTATCGGTCGTGTTTAATTGTTATCAGTGGTTTTGAGACCAAAGCTAATTTATTATTGCTCATTATGGTGGATTTCGATATTATTTTAGGCATGGACTGGTTGTCGCCCTATCACGCTATTCTTGATTGTTATTCCAAAATGGTGACATTGGCTATGCCGGGTCTACCGCAGTTAGAGTGAAAAGGTACCTCGGATCATGTTCCTAGCAGGGTTGTTTCATTTCTTAAAGCTCAACGAATGGTTGAGAAGGGTGTGATGCGTATCTAGCCTATGTGAGAGATGTTAGTATTGATACTCCTACTGTAGAGTCAGTTCCTGTAGTAAGGAATTTTCCTGATGTACTTTCAGCAGATCTTTCGGGTATGCCACCCGACATGGATATTGATTTTGGTATTGATTTATTACTGGGTACTCAGCCCATTTCTATTCCACCATACCGTATGGCCCCAGCAGAGTTGAAAGAATTAAAAGAACAGTTACAGGAATTGCTTGATAAGGGTTTCATTCGGCCTAGTGTATTGCTGTGGGGTGCTCCTATCTTATTTGTAAACAAGAAGGATGGTTCTATGCGGATGTGTATTGATTATCGCCAGTTGAACAAGGTTACAGTAAAGAACAGGTATCCATTGACACGTGTTGATGACTTATTTGATCAGCTTCAGGGTGCCAGGGTATTCTCTAAAATTGACTTGCGTTCAGGCTATCATCAGTTGAAGATTCGGGAGCCAGATATTCCAAAGACTGCTTTCAAGACTCGGTACGGTCATTACGAGTTTCTTGTGATGTCTTTTGTGCTGACCATCGCCCCAGCAGCATTTACGCACTTAATGAATAGTGTATTTCAACCCTATCTTGATTCCTTCGTCATTGTGTTTATTGATGACATTTTGGTGTATTCCCGGAGTCGAGAAGATCATGAACAACACATGAGGACTGTGCTTCAGATTTTGAGAGAAAGCAAGTTATATGCAAAATTTTCAAAGTGTGAATTCTGGCTTGATTCAGTGGGATTTTTGGGTCATATAGTTTCGTGTCAGGGGATCAAGGTAGATCCAAACAAGACTGAAGCAATGCAGAGTTGGTCCAGACCATCCTCAGTTACGAAAATCCGGAGTTTCCTTGGTTTGGCTGGGT
>AWOL01S0008735.1:0-23919 GCA_000715115.1 Nicotiana otophora
ACAAGAAATAACCAAAACAGAAAAATCAAAAATCAGAAACTAATCTACTAATATAAAAAAAATTAGAAATTAATTAAAGAGATGACGACTATACCTAACAAGTATGCTTGAAGCCGCTCGAGCCACGAGAAGACGCCGAAGATGCTAAAAGGCGACTACCTGACTCTGAAATGCACGTTTCTTTCGGGTAGATGCTAGAACAAAATGCGTTTCACCATTTCGCCAAAAGAAACGAGTGTCTTTGAGTCGAAAAATAGCTAAGAGGGGGGTTCGGGGCATTTTGGCGGTGGTGAGGCAGTGGAGCCGTGGCGGCGGTGAGGAGCGGGCCGGCGGCAACGGGGATTTTTGGGGGTGAAATGGGTAGGTCAAGATAGGTCTCGTGGAGCTCTATCCATTCATCTATGTGTTGTAGGATGGTGTTGGCCGGAGCTTCAAGAATTTGGACCAAAAAGGGGTGGCTAAAGTTTCCTAGATCTAAAATTCAAGGAGTTTGAGGGGGTTTTGAAGGAATTGGTTTGGAGATATGGGAAGAGGAGGTGGTGGAGATTATATAGAGTTAATTTGGAGGTGGTTGTAGGTGGTCCGCCGCCGGTGGGTGACTTCCAACGGCGGCGGCGGCGGAGAGAAGAGAGAGAAGAAAGAGAAGAGAGAGAGAGAGAAGAGAGAAAGAGTTATGGGGGAAATGAGGGAATTTTTCAGATTTTTGAGGCTTTAAATACCTCTTGAGAGATCAAATATGGACTATTAGATCAAGGGGTGATCAATGGGTGAGATTTGATCTTGGGTCACTTAATGAAACGACGTAGTTTTAAGGCAAAACTACGTCGTTTCGGACCCTTTTACGGGCAGCCCCTTATCTTTCACTTTTGGCCACTTTCTCTTTCAAAATTTGGCCCAATAGCTTTCTTAATCCTACTTATTAAACTAAATTTACACAAACAAATAAATTAATTAAGTAACTTATTCAAATGATCAATTAACTAGATTAATTCACCAATTGAATAGTTAGTTAATTCCTAAAATACACAAATAAAGAAAGAACTATGTTTTGGTATTTTTATGATACGAAATATGCAATCAAAGACACAAAAATCGGGAAATATAATTAAAGCAACAAAATACTAATGACTTTAGGAGGTGTTAAAATAGTACAAAAATTAGGTATTCACAAACTCTGCGGTCCGCATAAAAGTGAGTGCGATCGAAGAATTTGTGCGGAACCGCACAATTTTGTGTGCGGCCGCAAATTGGCTATGAATTCTGACAGACCAACTTCAGAGAACTTGTAATTTTTGGTCTTCCAATTGTGCGGCCGCAAAGTGATTTCTGCTGCTGCCTTTAGAATTGTGCGGTCCGCATATTTTCAACACTTAGCTAAATTTTGACACAGTCCCTGCAATGCACATCCATTCCTGCATACACTTCAAAAGTAGTTAGCAAACAACAAAGCCTATCTAATGAAGACATACCAATCAGTGTTTTGTCCTATAAGCATAAAGATCATCATCAAGTTCCTTTGATCAATCCGTCCGGTTGGCATTCATAGTCTTCGACAAAATACTCTTGATCTCTCGGCTGGAGACTTCGACTTGCCCACTTGCTTGAGGATGATAGGGAGTGGATACTTTGTGATTGACACCATACTTTGCGAGTAAGGTATCAAAAGCTTTGTTACAAAAGTGCGATCCCCTATCACTAATAATGGCCCTTGGAGTACCAAATCTCATGAAGATGTTCTTTTTTAAAAATACCACCACATTTAGAGCTTCATTGTTGGGTAAAGCCAAGGCTTCAACCCATTTTGACACATAATCCACATCTACCAATATGTAAGTGTTCCCACAAGAGTTCCCGAACAGACCCATGAAACAATGCCCCACACATAAAAAATGTCAATCTCCAAGATGGTGGTGAGGGGCATCTCATTCTTCTTAGAAATCCCACCGGCCCTTTGACATTCATCACAACGTTGAATCACACCATTGGTAAAAATCCAAAAGATATAGGCTCATACCAATAATAGTCAAGGCAATCATGTTTGGGCTTCTTCCTTTGGGTTGAAGAGAACTCATTCGGTACAATGCCACTCACAAGATAATTTGCTAAGTCGGCAAACCATGGCAACCCGGACATAGAAATGGCTAGGATTTTATCGTCGGGAAATGAATCATCTATCTCAAGGCCATCATGTGGCCTCCCCTCCTCCAAGCGAGACAAGTGATCCGCCACTTGAATTTCACTACTTTTGCGGTCCTGAATATCTAGATCAAACTCTTCCAAAAGAAGCACCCACAATATTAGTCTTGCTTTAGAATCTTTCTTGTTCAGCAAATATCGAAGCTCCGCATAGTCAGTGTGAACAACCACCTTTGTACCCATCAAGTACGGACGGAACTTCTCCATAGCAAAAACAATAGCAAGGCGCTCATTTTCGGTCAATGTGTAGTTGACTTGGGTATAATTTATGATCTTACTAGCATAGTAGACCGGATGGAAGATTTTGTTGATACGTTGCCCTAACACCGCTCCAACTTCCACATCACTTGCATCATACATGAGCTCAAAAGGTAAGCTCCAATCCGGTGCGGTGATAATATGAGTAGTAGTCAACTTAAACTTGAGCAATTCGAATGCCTTCATACAATCTTCGTTGAAATGGAACTTGGCATCCTTCTCCAAAAGTTTGCACAAGGGGTTTACCACCTTAGAAAAGTCCTTGATTAATCGGCGATAGAACCCCACATGACCCAAAAGCTCCTCACTCCCTTCACGGATGTAGGGGNTGCATCATACATGAGCTCAAAAGGTAAGCTCCAATCCGGTGCGGTGATAATATGAGTAGTAGTCAACTTAAACTTGAGCAATTCGAATGCCTTCATACAATCTTCGTTGAAATGGAACTTGGCATCCTTCTCCAAAAGTTTGCACAAGGGGTTTACCACCTTAGAAAAGTCCTTGATTAATCGGCGATAGAACCCCATATGACCCAAAAGCTCCTCACTCCCTTCACTGATGTAGGGGAGGGAGTTTGGAGATCACCTCAATTTTTTCCTTATCGACCTCAATACCATGCTTTGAAATTTTGTGATCGAGGACTATGCCTTCCTTGACCATGAAGTGACATTTCTCCCAATTCAAAACCAAGTTTGTTTCCTCACATCTTGGCAATACCTTGTCGAAGTTTTCCAAGCACTCATCAAAAGAGTTTCCCACCACGGAAAAGTCATCAATGAAGACCTCAAGAAAATCCTCCACCATATCGGTGAACATGGCCATCACACACCGTTGAAAAGTTGCCAGTGCATTGCATAACCCAAATGGAATCCGCGAGAATATGAAAGTACCATAGGGACAAGTGAAAGTAGTCTTCTCTTGGTCCTCCAGATCAATAAAAATTTGATTGTAGTCGGAGTATCCATTAAGGAAACAATAAAAAGCACGTCCGGCCAACCGATCAAGCATTTGATCAAGAAATGGAAGTGGAAAATGATCTTTCCGAGTGACTTTGTTGAGCTTCCTATAGTCCATGCAAACTCTCCACCCGGTGACCATCTTTGTGGGGATCAACTCGTTCTTGTCATTTGTTACCATAGTCATTCCCCCTTTTTTGGGACACATTGCACCGGAGAGGTCCACGAGCTATCGGAAATAGGGTAGTCAACCCCGGCATCTAACCATTTAATGATCTCCTTCTTCACAACCTCTTGCATTACTTCATTTAATTTTCTTTGATGTTCAATGGAGGGTTTGGCGTCCTTCTCCAAAATAATCTTGTACATGCAAAAGGCGGGGGCTTATACCCCGAATATTCGCCAATGTCCATCCTATAGTTTTCTTCCTCTTTTGAAGCACCGCCAAAGTAAAATCTACGTGCACGTTAGTTAAGCAAGAGGAAATAATAACAGGTAAAGTAGAACATGGGCCAAGAAACTCATACCTGAGATGTGAAGGCAGTGGCTTTAACTCCAAGGTGGGAGGCTCCTAGATTGAGGGCTTTGTTAGAGGAGTCTTCCGGTTCTCAAGATCTAAGGACAATTTTCGAGGTTCATAAGTATACGACCCCATTCCTTGTAATGAATTTACTCATTCCACATAACCATCCTTCTCATAATCATCATGATTAAGCAATACGACTTCCAAGGTATCATCAACATTCATCATTGCACTAGCATCATCAACAATTACCTCGGTCACTAAGTTCACAAAATAACAAACTTTGTTGTTTTCGTTTGCCTCATAGATTTGCACATATAGAAAAGCACATTTTCATCGCCCAATCGAAAGGTGAGCTCACCGGCTTCCACATCAACAATAGCCTTCCCCGTAGGAAGGAAAGGTCTACCTAATATAATAGGCACCTCATAGTCCACTTCGCGATCAAGAACCACAAAGTCCGCCGGACGGATGAACTTATCAACAAGAACCAACACATCATCGATAACACCCAATGGTCTCTTCATAGTACGATCCGCCATTTGTAACCTCATAGATGTGGATCTTGGTTGCCTAATTCCCAAAGTTTTGAACACCAAGTAGGGCATCAAGTTAATACTTTCCCCTGGATCACATAAAGCTTTGGCAAAGTCGGCGCTTCCAATAGTGCAAGGGATTGTGAAAGCGTCGGGATCTTCCAATTTTGGAGCCATTGAGTGGACAATATCACTCACTTGATGTGTCATCTTGATAGTCTCACAATTCATTGATCTTTTCTTTGTCACAAAATCTTTCATGAACTTTGCATAACTGGGTATTTGTTTCAACGCCTCAACTAATGACACATTAATGGTTAAGCTCTTCATCATTTCAATAAACTTCTTGGCGAGCCTTTGAGGGTATGGAGGAGGAGGCCTTGGAATTGGTGCCTTGTCCTCTTGCACTACCGGTTCCGGTATGTCAATCACGTGTTCCCTAGACGGGTTCACTTCTTCTTGGGTCTCCTCCACATTCTCATCAATATCAATTCTCACTTCTTCATTAGCTTGAACCATATTTCTTGGAATCTCATCATCTTGAACCACTACATCATCATCCACAATTCTTATTTTATTTGAGGTGGTTGCATCTCCACCTCTTCCACTCCTTGTTGTTATGACCATGACATGTCCCGTGTTGTTCCCACCCTTCGGGTTCACCACCGTATCACTAGGTAGTGCCCCCTTCGGACGATTGCTTAAAGCTTGCGAGATTTGCCCCAATTGAACCTCCAAATTGCGGTTTGAAGTGTTGTGAGAGGCTAAATGAGCATCGGAGTCGTACTTTTTCTCCATCATTTGTTTGGACATATTTTCGATCTGTCCCATCTCACTGTTGGAAGAACTAGAACCTTGAGACAGATAATGAGGTGGGTTGTTTGGTTGTTGATACATCGGGGGCCTTTGAGATCCTGTCTCCCGATTCCCTTGGTTACCGTTCCAACCCCCTTGGTTGTTGCCTCCCTAATATCCTTGATTGTTGCCACCTCAATTGCCTTGGTTGCCTTGATTGTTCCAATTGCCTTGATTATTGTTATTGTTCCAATTACTTTGATTGTTGGTACCACCACTCCAATTGTCTTGGTGGTTTTGATTGTTCCAATTTCCTTGAGACCGCCATTTCGGGCCTTGAGAGTTGTTCCTTTGCCCTTGGTAGTTATTCACATATTACACTTCTTCCTCTTTCTCATTGTATTATTTGTCTTGGTCGAACCCACTATCAGCTTGCACGAATTGTTCCACATGGTTTTGCACTTGTTGACCCTTTTTGCCTTTGTTTGTTCACCATCATTTTGACACCTTCCATTGCATTTAGTTGCTTAGGACCTTGAATGTGTTAAAGTTGAGCTTTAGCCAATTGATTCATTGTAGTGGTCAACTCGGCAATGACTTGCCCATGATCGTGCAATTCTTTATGTAGGTGAATCACATTTGGATCACCTTGAGGAACATTTGCTCTACTTTGCCATGCCGATGAAGTATCCGCCATTTCATCTAAGATTTCACAAGCTTTGACATTTCATCTAAGAAGGTTTGTTGAATCATAGCCTCGGTTATGTCATTATTCGGGCACTCTTTCACCATAGTGTGGTACCTCTCCCATATCTCGTGCAAAGACTCATTGGATTCTTGTTTGAATGCTAGAATTTCGTCTCTAAGAGTAGCCATATGCCCGGGAGAAAAGAACTTGGCAATGAATCTTTCCGCCAATTCATCCCATGTATGGATATAATGGTTTGGCAATCTTTCTAACCAGTCAAAGGCTTTCCCCCATAGAGAAAAGGGAAATAGTCTCAACCTTAAAGCATCCTAGGAAACGTTGGTTTGTTTACTCCCTCATCAGGTGTCCACAAATCCTATCAAATGCTTGTACGCATTTTGATTCGGAGCTCCGGTGAAGAATCCCCGTTGCTCAAGCAATGTAAGCATAACATTTGTGATTTGAAAGTTGCCCGCCCTAATGCGGGGCGGGACTAAGGCACTTGCGTACCCTTTATTTGGAAACACCCGGTGTGGAGCCGCTCTTGGTAGATTTGGGGGAGGAACGAGAATGTTGTCTTGAGGCGGCCGACCTCGTCTATTTGCTTGAGGTTCAAGAGGAACCTCTTCAACTGGGTCATCTTCCACGTCCACATCCCCCAACATCATGTTTCTGAGAGGGTCATTGTTGAGAGTCATTTTTGTACCTACAATCAATTCATTAAAAGGTTAGTAAACCAGAAATAAAAGAAGACAAGTCACACACAAAACTAAATATATAGCTAAATCCGTTTTGCTCCCCGGCAACGGCACCAAAAATTGATGTTGCCCAAACTCACACCACTAATTCAGGTTGTGAGGCAATCGATGCAATAATAAAAACCCAATGCGAATCGAGGTCGATTCCATAGGGAGCTTGATGTGGGATTAGGTATATACCTAGTGTGAATGTATGACGTGCCTAAGATTACACTTCCACATTTTCAATTGTTGTTTGTACTTTTACTTTTACGCTAATGCTTGTAATTGTAAAGCTAAGAGACAATGTTTTTGGTTTTGATTGTTTTTCAAGTTATAAAGGATCTAGGGTTGCGACTTCCGCCTAGTTGGTTACCTAACGGGTTTAGAGCTTTAGGGCATGTTTGGTTGATCGGGATACAATATAGAAATCACACTCAATTACGCACTCTATACCTCTCGGTAGTTTGAGTGATTTTGCCCAATTTGGCTTTCTCAAGTCCAAATGGGTATCTCACGAAACAAGTGATAAATGCTCAAGTCGGGTCTTACTATCTCTAGAGTCGACCCTTTAATTAGGGCTATTAATTTCTTGAGTTCACCCCAAATTATTGTTAGTCAAGTTTTCCTAGACTTAGTCTCACTTTCTCAAATAAAGACTAAGTCGATTAGGCATGAATCAATGTTTGCAACCATCAATTCTCAAATTCAAGCAAGAACTAGGCTAAATATCATATACCCAATCATAAATAAGTCCTAAATCAATCGTCCATTAAGTACCCATACTAGGATTGGGTTACAACCCTAGCTAATGATTTAGCTACTCATGGAAAATGAAGAAATTAAAGAAGAAACTAAGATAAAATGCATAATAATTGATTAAAGAAAGAAAATCTAATGTTTAAATGCTTAACTAGTACAACGTTACCCAATACAGTAAATACAAATGACTCAAAGTGTGCAGGTGTACAAAACTTGACCTAATAATGACAAAAAGATCTATTTATACCCAGTTAAAAATATCTGACAAAATTACCCCTGTGAAGGTTGTGCGGCCGCACAATTATGTGTGCGGTCCGCACTTTGTGATTGACTAGCCAGGTTGACTTTCTGTAGTCGCATAAAAGTGAGATGCGGCCGAACTTCCTATAATTGTGCGGACCGCACATTTCTAAGCGCGGCCGCACTCTTGTTCGGACTGGATCCGGGCTTCATTATGCGGACCGCACATTTATGAGTGCGGCCGCATTTTGGCATCCTGTGGCCACACAATAATAGTGCGGTCCGCACATCTTCAAGCTCCCAAACTACAGGTCTCTGAATCTAGTCTTCTGTGGTCGTACAATAATTGTCTGGTCCGCATTCTATGAAGGAATACTATCAGTGCATCTTCAAAGTTTGCGGCCGCACACAGTATTGTGCTGTCCGCACTGTAGCCCTTTTTGCCTTGTTTTGGTTCTTGTCCAATTTTACTCCTTTTTTATTTGATTTTTACTTCTTAGTTTCGTTTTCCAATATTCCTGCAAGAAAGAACATTTCATTAGTTCTCGGGAATACCTTTAAGCATTTTTGAGCTAAAACGTAAGTAAAAAAGAGCAAATAAGCGGTCAAAATCCCTACTTATCAAGTTCAAGTAAAAAAGAATGGAATGGTGGAATGATGAGTTGGAGAGTCAAGTGAGGTGCGCTCGAGGCTCTAGTCCGCAGTCCTGTTATTACAACAAAAACTGAAAAAGAAAATTACATTAAAGATGAAGGAAAATTCAAAGTCTTATCTTCTCTTTGTATCTTGAATCTTGCATCTTCACTTGAAATCTTGTAAACCCGTATTGAAAGATAGGCTCCTTGACTTTGAAGATTGATGACATGCTTTTCGATCAGAATCTGGAACTTGATTCTTGGAAAACCGGGTTACTGACACATTATCAAAGCTAACTCCGAATATCTTGTGATCGAAAGACCTATTCTTCTTTTCTTTTTTCTTTTTTTGATGAGAACTAATACTGCAAGCTTTAATCGTCACAATTTGTGCTTTACGGCAGGGTCCTGCAAAATCATAAAAGACGAAGAAAATGAATAAAAGTTTTCTGCTCTAGTTTGGCACTAGAAAGGTTTTGTGAGTTATTAGAGAAAGCTATATATTATCCAATCTATGAAAGGTAGACAAAGACAATAGTATAAACTAGCTATATGAGGATATGCAACCGGGGGTACCCTGTATTAAAGAGAGATAATGTAACCAGGGGTTGGAGCTCTGTATTATTGAGAAGGAATAGAACTAGGAGTTGGTACCCTATATTACTGAAAGGAAATGTAACCAGGGTTTGGCACCCTATATTACTAAGAAGGAATGTAAATATGGGTTGGAACCCTGTATTACTGAGAAGGAAATGTAATCAGGGGTTGACACCTTGTATTACTGAAAAATAAATATAACCAGGGGTTGGTATCCTGTATTACTGAGAAGGAATGCAACCAGGGGTTAGCACCATATACTATTGAGAAAGGATGTAATCTGGGGTTGGTACCCTGTATTACTGAAAGTAAATGTAATCAAGGGTTGGAACCATGTATTACTAGGAATGAATATAACTAGGGGTTGGTATCATTTATTACTGAGAAGCAAATTGTAACAACCCGACGGGTTGACTTGCAGGGAGGTTTTTCTTGTGGGTTCGGAGTGAATTGGTACACTTAATCTCTAACACGGAAGCTTAAGTATTAGGATTTTGACCGTAGTTGGAATTGTGTGAAGACGACTCCGGAATGGAGTTTCGTCAGTTCCGTTAGCTTCATTGCGTGATTTTGGACTTAAGAGCATCTACGAAATGTGAATTGGAGGTCTGTAGCTAAATTAGGCTTGAAATGACGAAAGTTGAATTTTTGGGAAGTTTGACCGGTAGTGGACTTTTTGATATCGGGGTCGGATTCTAATTCCGGAAGTTGGAGTAAGTCTGCAATGTTGAATATGACTTGTATGCAAAATTTGAGGTCAATCGGATGTGATTTGATAGGTTTCAGCATCGGTTGTAATAATTTAAAGTTTCAAGTTCATTAAGTTTGAATTGGAGTGTGATTCATGTTTTTAGCGTTGTTTGATGTGATTTGAGGGCTCGACTAAGTTCGTATGGTATTTTAGGACTTGTGGGTATGTTTGGCTGACGTCCCGGGGGCCTCGGGTGTGTTTCAGATGCTTAACGGATGAAATATTGGACTTATGCAATTACTGAAGTTTTGATGTGCGGTCGAGTCAAACCGCAGTAGCGGGATAGCAGGTGCGGCCCAAAGCTCACAAATGCGGTCCTAGCCATTTAAGTCATTTTCGCACCAGCGATGAGTTTTCCGTAGGTGCGGGGGAAGGCTCAAAGAAGCGAGTTTGCTGGGCAGAAAATAGGATTTCGAGGGTTGGTTTCCCATTTCGATTTTGGGACTTTGAGAGCTCGGATTGGGCGATTGTTTGAGGGATTTTCAGAGAAAACCTTTGGGTAACAATTCTTAACTCATTTATGGTTCCACTAATCTATTGTTGATTTCATTATTTAATTTCGGATTTGAGTTGAAATTTTGGGAAAATTGGGAAAAAGTTCTTCAACTAAGATCTTTTGGTTTTGATTGAGATTTTGACATCGGATTTGGATAATTTTGGTCCGAGTGAACTCATGAGTGAATGAGTGTTCATATTTGTGACTTTTACCCGATTCCGAGACGTGGGCCCGGGGAGAATTTTTGGGGTGATTTTCTAATTTCTTTCTTTAGCTTTGATTTTATTAATTAGATTAATTTCTTATAGTTGTATTTATGGTATGTAATTGATTTTTGCTATATTTGGGCCATTCTGGAGTCGGATATTAATGGAAAAGGCATTGTTACTGGTTGATTGAGCTGGGTTTGAGATAAGTGGCTTGCCTAACCTTGTGTAGGGGAAATCCCCTTAGGATTTGGTACTGTTGTGATATGTGAGTGTTGTGTGTGTGAGGTGACAAGTGCGTACACAGGCTATTGGTTGTAAAGACCGGATTTTTCACTAAGTAGTGATTTGTTTTCATTTTAATTGAGTTATACCAGTATGTGTAGTTACCCTGTTTAGTCTAATATCCCATGTCTACGTGTTTTAACTGCTTATTTGAACTCTGTGCAACATGCCTAATTGATTTCCTGTTTTCCTTTGATATTTATCAATCATAACTGTAGCATTCTTGCTGTTAACTGTTGTATTTATCGTTTTAATTTTTGTGTTTACTTTTGAGATTACAAGGCGGTTCCTCGGGAGTTCTCCCTACACATTTACTTTTGAGACTACGAGACGGTTCCTATGGAGTTCTCCCTACATATTTACTTTTTAGACTACGAGGTGGTTCCTCGAAAGTTCTCCCTACACATTTACTTTTGAGACTACGAGGCGGTTTCTTGGGAATTCTCCCTGCATATTTACTTCTGAGACTACGATGCGGTACCTCGGGAGTTCTCCCTGTATATTTACTTTTAGGACTACGAGACGGTATCTCGGGAGCGCCCTTGTTGTTATATCATTGTGTGGTGTTGTTATTGCTTTGTGAATACTTGTTGTTGTATTCTCTGTTTTACTTCATTGTTATTATAGCATCTGTCTTATTATTATATCCCAGTAGGGCCTGGACCTGACCTCATCACTACTCTACTGAGGTTAGGCTTGGCACTTACTGGTTACCGTTGTGGTGTACTCATGTTACTCTTCTGCATATGTTTTGTGTGCAGATTCAGGTATTTCTTATCAGCCCCACTATTAGCTGAGAGTGCTTGCTGCTGCACGGAGACTTCAAGGTACATTTGTCGCGTCCGCAGACCCGGAGTCCCCTTCTATTCTCTCCTATGTCATTTACCTTCCGTACTTCTTTTATTAGACTCTGGTGTATAGAGATACTAGTTTCCTTCTGTAGTTTGTGACTTATGATGTTTCAGGTTTTGGGAGTACTATGTATTACTAGAGTGTTGATTATTATACATACTGAGCAGTATTGTTATCTGTTATTTTAGCTATCTATTGTAATTAGTTGTTTAGCTTTACTTCTATTTTGTAATTTCCGTATTTCTGTTAGGCTTACCTAGTCTTAGAGACTAGGTGCCGTCACAATATCTTACAGAGGGAGAATAAGGCCGTGACAGAAATATAACCAGGGGTTGATGCCCTGTATTACTGAAAAGGAATGTAACTAGGGGTTGGTGCCTTGTATTACTAGGAAGGAATGCAACCAAGGATTGGCACCCTGTATTACTAGGAAGGAATATAACTAGGGGTTGGCACCCTGTATTACTGAGAAGGACTGTAACCAGGAGTTGGTACTATGTATTACTGAAAAGAATGTAACCAGGGGTTGGTACTCTATATTACCGAGAAGGAAATATAACTAGGGGTTGGCGCCCTGTATTATTCAAGAAGTGTCGAGTATCTCTAGGATAAAAGGTTCTACCTGAGTTAAACTATGTAAAACAACCAGAGTGAAGAGTACTTCTACTCGGAAATATGAGTTGGGTCCCCTTAGGCGAAAAGGCTCTACCTTAGTTAAGCTATGTAAACAACCTGAGCGAAGAGTACTTCTACTCGGAACTATAAGTTGGATCCCCCTAGGCGAAATGGTTCTACCTGAGTTAAGCTACATAAAACAACCTAAGCGAAGAGCACTTCTACCCGAAACTATGAGCTGGATTCCCCTAGGCAAAATAGTTCTGCCTGCATTAAGCTCCGAAAATAAGAGGTATGAGCGGTAGTCATACATGCTAAAAATAAAGGAAAGAGGATATTTTGAGGAAACTTACCTTTGATGCCATTCGTCCTTTAAGAATCGTCATTCTGCACTGCTTCGTTCTTGCTTCAAACAAAGAAAAATTGTGAGTTTTAAAAGTGGTGGTCGGTTTGTGGCCATGATGTCTTTGGGAGCTTGGCTTTATGCCCATTTTCTTTTGGAAGACTGATGTAGTGGTATTTGTCTCCACTTCTGATAGACTCAATTGTTGTTTTCAAGAGAATTTTTCTCTCTGCATCAACTCTAATTTTGTTTGTGGCTCAATCTGCCTTTTTCGGAAAGGAACACACATTTTTAACCATTTTTCTGATATCTTGCATGACTTTTGTTCTAAAGCAATTTGTCTATCAGAACGAATCTCAACTGGCTATGTGCCTTTTGCATGATGTGCATACACCATAGTCTTTGTTCGATACTACAAAAAATTCATGATTAATCTTGCGGTCTTTTCTTTGCTTGATTTTGACAAGTAGGCCAATAGGAGTATTTTTTTGGGAGGAACCTTTGTACTGCGCGAATCCTCAAGATATGTTGATTGTAACAACTGAGTGCATGTTGCTCCATGGAAAGCGTTATCTTGAACGTTCTAGCCAGAATTTACTTTGTGCAACTGAAAAGTTGGTAGTAGATTTTGAAATCATTTCTTGCTTGTTTTGATGAGAACTGACTCAAAAGCAAAAAAGAAAAATCTATGCACAAATAGAAGGAAGCTATTTTTAACAAGAGACGCAACCTTTATGGGAAAGGAAGGAAAAAGCGGGCCAAACTATGTACTTGCTTTTCGTGATCATAGTTGGATCAACATTAGCGGTGCTTATTCCCTTGGTTGAGAAGATGATAAAGTGATCCTGGATTGTTTTCGTGATTCACCATTGCAAACCAACAAATCGACCACCTTTAACTAGCTTTTATTTCAAAACAGCAAGCACGTTAGAATGAACACACTCTTTTTCTCTTTCTTCTTTTTTTTTTCTTTTCTCTATTTTTTTCACTTTTCTTTTTTCAAAATCATTCGATCGAACCTGATGTGGGTTTCCTACGTATCATGTGGGAATATGAATAAGATTTTGCGTAGTTCGGGAAGATCAAGAATAAGGTAATTCTTACTCTTATACAATTCAGACCACAACGTCCCCTTATTTTATATTATTTTTAATTTGTTTTTCTTTTAATGGACATTTGTACAAAAATCGGATAATTTCTCTCTTGTTCATTCAACTGATTTATCCTAAAGACGATCAACATGCAAGACTTCCAATTAATGCAACAGATAGCACATAACATGAACATATTGGTCTCAACAATGTACCTATCCTATACGGATCCGACCCTGTGCCGAGTTTCGCTAAGTCAAATGCACACGATGCAACAAAACAATCCTACTAGGGATAACCAGGCATGTTGCTTGTTCTTATAGGTTTTAAAAATCCAAGGGGATGAGGTGTATCTAGACTTGCCATAAAAGGAGCGGATAACTCGAGTTGGGAAAGGGTAGCATACAAGGAGCAATACTTATCTGTCTTAACTATTGTACCCTCCCCATTCTTAAACATTGATGACTAATAATCTTCAATGGGAGCCCAGACCCACAGGCTTTATCACAAAAAATAATGGGGCGCGTATCTGTGATTCCCAAGGTTATATTCAAAAGACTCAGAGGGGTGCATGAGAAGACAGTTTATATGTACAGTTCAACAATATCAAAGCAGTAAAAAGTGGACAAGTAGCACATATAAATCACAATATATACAAAAATTAATAAAGCGAAATGAAGTCAATGTACAAGCTCGAATTCTTGAAGTTCCCAAGCAGAGTCTCCAGAGCTTTCACACCGCTTTTTACCGCAAAAGATATGTATGTCATGGATTGTTGTGGATTAAAGAGTTTTTTCAATTAAAGTGATAAATTTGAGTAGGGATTATTTTACTTACAGAGTCGCCACTTGGAATTGATTTTTTGGGTGTTCCAAGTCACCTTTTATTTGAATCTATAGTCAAAGGAAAGTTTGACTCTATTATTATTGGTCTACGAAAACAAAGTTCGGGTAAGGAATTCTGTTGACCGGGGAGAAGGTGTAAGGCATTCTCCGAGTCCCGTGGTTGTAGCACGGTCGCTTTATTGACTACATTTGGCTTATATTATTTTTGGATAACCTGTGTTTTATTGGCTATCATGTTTTACCTATGTCCGCTTTTTTTCTTGATTAGATTTATGAAAATTATCTTGCAATAAGTCACGCGTACGTGTACTCATTTTTGTTTGGTGTGTCAATAATCATATCACGCGTACGTGTACACAATCAATAACACATTTATTATTATTCGAAGTTGATTGGTCAAGTCACGTGAACATGTACTTGTATTTGAGGATAAGTATCACAGCTATGCCACGGGAACCGTACACATAGCCATGATATTTAATTATTTAAAGCGCGCCTAAAGAAACTAGCGTACTCGAATTATTTTCCTAAACTAATATGAAATTATTGTAAGGCCGAGAGTTTATGGAAAGTAAGTTATTTTGAAGTCGGGAAATATTTTAGCTATTTAAAGTATTGACAAGTTATCCACACTTAGAAATATTTACAACTTACTACTTTATCTTTGAAATTAGGAGACATTTATCTATTATGAAAGAATGAGCTAATTATTAATCTAGTGACTAAAATTATTGGGCCTGACAGATTTATACTCAATCAGATCCATGTCTAATTCTTGCTTTCCTATTAAATGTCGTAGCTCTTTTCTGGTTCACTTGAACTCCAATGCATGGCCCATTAATATGGCAAGATCTTCATTCTTAATTCTAAATAGCAAATCTCATTAAGATGAAATACTATACAAATAATCTGTTGATAAATAGCTTGAAACATGTAAAAAGAAACTACAACATGACAATGTGTATAAATAAAACAACATGACACATGAACCTCTATAAGAACATCACACAAACAATGAAATAATTAACAAAGGGAGGATAAGTAATGAACCTTTAAGAAAATATTTCCTTCAGAACTTGATTAATGCAAAAATAATTCTGAGCAAAACAAGTACACCAAACCAAGGGCAAATCGGCAAATAAACAGAAAATCTAGCGAAGAACCTTCTAAAATTCGATCCTAGGCCGAAACTCGACTACACCTCATGAGGCTGTTTGTTTTTTGCGTGAGAGAGGTGACTACCAATGAAGCTTCACATGGTGTTTTTAGGCTTGAATTTGTGGCATTTTTGGGTCTTAAACAGGCTGATGAATTGCTGGAGTTTTTGAAAGAAAGAGGAAGAAAGAAGAAGAATTTTTCTCCCTCAATTCTCTCTCTCTATCGCTCTCTCTCTCTCTCTCTCTCTCTCTCTCTCTCTCTCTCTCTCTTTCTATATATATATATCTCTTCTCCCATTTATCTTATCTATTTATAGATAAAATTTCGGAATTTTTCAGATTTTCTTTAAATTAATTAGTTTTAAGAAAATTCCACTTCTCATTTTCCTTCTTTTTAAAAAACGATATTCTTCACCTTTATTTACTTTTATTTTTTTAATTCCCACATTCTTTACCTTTTTAAAATAAAATTCCATTTTCACTTACTTTATTTAAAAGAATTCTACTTTCTTTTACTCATTTTTTTATTTCCCACATTCCTTTACTTTTATTTTTTGTTATTTCCCATTTTCTTTTAATTTTTTTTAAATCCCCACCTTCCTTTATTTTTATTTTTTAATTCCATACTTCCCCTTTTCCTTTTTCTTTTCCACCCGAAATTTAAAAAAAATATTTTTTTTATTTTTTATTTTAAAATAAAGATAAAGATAAAAATAATAGTAATAGTAATAATTGACCTTTTAAATTATTTTTAATTTTTACCCTATAAAAAAGTGTAACAAAGCTAAAACCTGTAGATTAAATCCCTAATAATATTTACATAATAGAAGTTGAGAAAATTTAAAATATGGTCAAATATTATGTGCTCACAGCATACCCTTCTTTGTATGGAAAGATGAAGAGTTTTCAGGCAAAGACAAGATGAGCCATGTGACTAATTTTGAACATATCTTTATTCAAAGGGAAAAAAATATGGAGAAGAGAAAAAAGTGCAACCGGGTCCTGGTTTTGGATAACCTACATATCCCGGGTTTGGAGAATCATGTCGTGTGTAGTTCAAGTATGAAAAATGGAATGGTGGAATGATGAGTTGGAGAGTCAAGTGAGGTGCGCTCGAGGCTCTAGTCCGCAGTCCTGTTATTACAACAAAAACTGAAAAAGAAAATTACATTAAAGATGAAGGAAAATTCAAAGTCTTATCTTCTCTTTGTATCTTGAATCTTGCATCTTCACTTGAAATCTTGTAAACCCATATTGAAAGATAGGCTCCTTGACTTTGAAGATTGATGACATGCTTTTCGATC
Source organism: Nicotiana otophora (assembly GCA_000715115.1). NCBI lineage: Eukaryota > Viridiplantae > Streptophyta > Magnoliopsida > Solanales > Solanaceae > Nicotiana > Nicotiana otophora. Next base: position 16,869 of record AWOL01S0008735.1, read on the forward strand.
AGAATCTGGAACTTGATTCTTGGAAAACCGGGTTACTGACACATTATCAAAGCTAACTCCGAATATCTTGTGATCGAAAGACCTATTCTTCTTTTCTTTTTTCTTTTTTTGATGAGAACTAATACTGCAAGCTTTAATCGTCACAATTTGTGCTTTACGGCAGGGTCCTGCAAAATCATAAAAGACGAAGAAAATGAATAAAAGTTTTCTGCTCTAGTTTGGCACTAGAAAGGTTTTGTGAGTTATTAGAGAAAGCTATATATTATCCAATCTATGAAAGGTAGACAAAGACAATAGTATAAACTAGCTATATGAGGATATGCAACCGGGGGTACCCTGTATTAAAGAGAGATAATGTAACCAGGGGTTGGAGCTCTGTATTATTGAGAAGGAATAGAACTAGGAGTTGGTACCCTATATTACTGAAAGGAAATGTAACCAGGGTTTGGCACCCTATATTACTAAGAAGGAATGTAAATATGGGTTGGAACCCTGTATTACTGAGAAGGAAATGTAATCAGGGGTTGACACCTTGTATTACTGAAAAATAAATATAACCAGGGGTTGGTATCCTGTATTACTGAGAAGGAATGCAACCAGGGGTTAGCACCATATACTATTGAGAAAGGATGTAATCTGGGGTTGGTACCCTGTATTACTGAAAGTAAATGTAATCAAGGGTTGGAACCATGTATTACTAGGAATGAATATAACTAGGGGTTGGTATCATTTATTACTGAGAAGCAAATTGTAACAACCCGACGGGTTGACTTGCAGGGAGGTTTTTCTTGTGGGTTCGGAGTGAATTGGTACACTTAATCTCTAAAGAAATGTAACCAGGGTTTGGCACCCTGTATTACCAAGAAGGAATGTAACTATAGGCTGGAACCTGTATTACTGAGAAGGAAATGTAACCAGGGGTTGACACCTTGTATTACTGAAAAATAAATGTAACCAGAGGTTGGTGTCGTGTATTACTAGGAAGGAATGCAACCAGGGGTTGGTACCCTGTATTACTGAGAAAGAATACAACCAGGGGTTGGTACCCTATATTATTGAAAAGAAATATAACCAGGGGTTGGTACCCTATATTACTGAAAAGAAATATAACCAGGGGTTGGGACCGTGTACTATTGAGAAGGGATGTAATCAGGGGTTGGTACCCTGTATTACTGAAAGGAAGTCTAATCAAGGGTTGGCACCCTGTATTACTGAAAGGAAGTGTAATCAAGGGTTGGCACCCTGTATTACTAGGAAGGAATGTAACTAGGGTTTGGCACCATATACTACTAAGAAGGAAATGTAACCAGGGGTTGATGCCCTGTATTACTAAAAATGAATGTAACTAGAGGTTGGTGCCCTATATTAATAGGAAGGAATGCAACCAAGGGTTGGTACCCTGTATTACTAAAAAGAAATATAACTAGGGGGTTGGCACCCTGTATTACTGGGAATGAATGTAACTAGGGGTTGGCACCTTGTATTATTGAGAAGTGATGTAATCAAGGGTTGGTACCCTGTATTATTGAAAGGAAATATAACCAGGGGTTGGCACCCTGTATTACTAAGAAGGAATGTAACCAGGGGTTGACACCCTGTATTACTAAGAAGGAATGTAATCAGGAGTTGGTACCCTATACCACTGAAAGGAATGTAACCAGGGGCTGATACCCTGTATTACTGAGAAGGAAATGTAACCAGTGGTTGGCGCCCTGTATTATTCATGAAATGTCGAGTCTTTCTAGGAGAAAAGGTTCTACCTGAGTTAAGCTACGTAAAACAACCTGAGCGAAGAGTACTTCTACCCAAAAATATGAGTTGGGTCCCCCTAGGCGAAAAGNCTTTACGGCAGGGTCCTGCAAAATCATAAAAGACGAAGAAAATGAATAAAAGTTTTCTGCTCTAGTTTGGCACTAGAAAGGTTTTGTGAGTTATTAGAGAAAGCTATATATTATCCAATCTATGAAAGGTAGACAAAGACAATAGTATAAACTAGCTATATGAGGATATGCAACCGGGGGTACCCTGTATTAAAGAGAGATAATGTAACCAGGGGTTGGAGCTCTGTATTACTGAGAAGGAATAGAACTAGGAGTTGGTACCCTATATTACTGAAAGGAAATGTAACCAGGGTTTGGCACCCTATATTACTAAGAAGGAATGTAAATATGGGTTGGAACCCTGTATTACTGAGAAGGAAATGTAATCAGGGGTTGACACCTTGTATTACTGAAAAATAAATATAACCAGGGGTTGGTATCCTGTATTACTGAGAAGGAATGCAACCAGGGGTTAGCACCATATACTATTGAGAAAGGATGTAATCTGGGGTTGGTACCCTGTATTACTGAAAGTAAATGTAATCAAGGGTTGGAACCATGTATTACTAGGAATGAATATAACTAGGGGTTGGTATCATTTATTACTGAGAAGCAAATTGTAACAACCCGACGGGTTGACTTGCAGGGAGGTTTTTCTTGTGGGTTCGGAGTGAATTGGTACACTTAATCTCTAAAGAAATGTAACCAGGGTTTGGCACCCTGTATTACCAAGAAGGAATGTAACTATAGGCTGGAACCTGTATTACTGAGAAGGAAATGTAACCAGGGGTTGACACCTTGTATTACTGAAAAATAAATGTAACCAGAGGTTGGTGTCGTGTATTACTAGGAAGGAATGCAACCAGGGGTTGGTACCCTGTATTACTGAGAAAGAATACAACCAGGGGTTGGTACCCTATATTATTGAAAAGAAATATAACCAGGGGTTGGTACCCTATATTATTGAAAAGAAATATAACCAGGGGTTGGTACCCTATATTACTGAAAAGAAATATAACCAGGGGTTGGGACCGTGTACTATTGAGAAGGGATGTAATCAGGGGTTGGTACCCTGTATTACTGAAAGGAAGTCTAATCAAGGGTTGGCACCCTGTATTACTGAAAGGAAGTGTAATCAAGGGTTGGCACCCTGTATTACTAGGAAGGAATGTAACTAGGGTTTGGCACCATATACTACTAAGAAGGAAATGTAACCAGGGGTTGATGCCCTGTATTACTAAAAATGAATGTAACTAGAGGTTGGTGCCCTATATTAATAGGAAGGAATGCAACCAAGGGTTGGTACCCTGTATTACTAAAAAGAAATATAACTAGGGGGTTGGCACCCTGTATTACTGGGAATGAATGTAACTAGGGGTTGGCACCTTGTATTATTGAGAAGTGATGTAATCAAGGGTTGGTACCCTGTANTACTAAGAAGGAAATGTAACCAGGGGTTGATGCCCTGTATTACTAAAAATGAATGTAACTAGAGGTTGGTGCCCTATATTAATAGGAAGGAATGCAACCAAGGGTTGGTACCCTGTATTACTAAAAAGAAATATAACTAGGGGGTTGGCACCCTGTATTACTGGGAATGAATGTAACTAGGGGTTGGCACCTTGTATTATTGAGAAGTGATGTAATCAGGGGTTGGTACCCTGTAGTATTGAAAGGAAATATAACCAGGGGTTGGCACCCTGTATTACTAGGAAGGAATGTAACCAGGGGTTGACACCCTGTATTACTAAGAAGGAATGTAATCAGGAGTTGGTACCCTATACCACTGAAAGGAATGTAACCAGGGGCTGATACCCTGTATTACTGAGAAGGAAATGTAACCAGTGGTTGGCGCCCTGTATTATTCATGAAATGTCGAGTCTTTCTAGGAGAAAAGGTTCTACCTGAGTTAAGCTACGTAAAACAACCTGAGCGAAGAGTACTTCTACCCAAAAATATGAGTTGGGTCCCCCTAGGCGAAAAGGCTCTAAGCTATGTAAACAACCTGAGCGAAGAGTACTTCTAGCCTGAACTATAAGTTGGATCCCCCTAGGCGAAATGGTTCTATCTGAGTTAAGCTACGTAAAACAACCTGAGCAAAGAGCACTTCTACCCGAAACTATGAGTTGGATCCCCCTAGGTGAAATGGTTCTACCTGAGTTAAGCTCCGAAAATGAGAGGTATGAGCGATAGTGATGCATGATAAAATTAAAGGAAAGTGGATATTTTGAGGAAACTTACCTTTGGTGCCATTCGTCCTTTAAGAATCGACATTCTGCACTGTTTCGTTCTTTCTTCAAACAAAGAAAAATTGTGAGTTTTAAAAGTGGTGGTCGGTTTGTGGCCATGATGAATTTGGGAGCTTGGCTTTGTGCCCATTTGCTTTTGGAAGACCGGCTGTATTGGTAGTTGTCTCCACTACTGGTAGATTCTACTGTTGCTTTCAAGAAACTTTTTCTCTCTGTATCAACTCTGATTGAGTTTGTGGCTCAATCTGCCTTTTCCCGAAAGGAACACACATCTTTTAACCATTTTTCTGATATCTTGCATGACTTTTGTTTTAAAGCAATTTGTCTATCAGAACGAATTACAACTGGATATGTTCCTTTTGCATGATGTCCATACACCATAGTCTTTGTTCGATACTACAGGAAATCCATGATTAATCTTGCGGTCTTTTCTTTGCTTTCTTTTGACAAGTAGGCTAATAGGAGTATTTTTTGGGAGGAACCTTTGTATTGCGCGAATCCTCAAGATATGTTGATTGTAACAACTGAGTGCATGTTGCTCCCAGGACAGTGTTATCTTGAACGTTTTAGCCAGAATATCATTTGTGCAACTGAAAAGCTGGTAGCAGATTTTGAAATCATTTCTTGCTTGTTTTGGTGAGGACTAACTCAAAATCAAAAAGACAAATCTATGCACAAATAGAAGGAAGTTATTTTTAACAAGAGACACAACCTTTATGGGAAAGGAAGGAAAAAGGGGGCTTGTAAGTGTGGTAGCCAGCCTTGGTGATCATGACATGCATTTCTGACTTAACGGCCTCATATTTCAAACCAATCTAACCTTTCTTTTTGTCATTCCTCCGAGCTTTGAAACAGAGCATCTTTGTGCCAATTATTTTGCTTCAGACTCACGTCTCACCTTCGACTAGTAGTGCCCCAATGGGTTTTCACCAACAAGTCTGTCTCATTTATTTATCTCTACTTACCGTCAACTTATGTGCCCGTGAAGGTTTTCACTAGTAAGGCTCTCTCATTTCTTTTTACTTTTTTTTTTCTTTCTTGTGTGAGCAACTTGATAGTGTTCTATGTCATGTGACAATGTTTGCTCATTGCAATGTTTATCTTGGTATTCTTTAAGGTTTATCAGAAGATCTTTATTTGGAAGGCTTTTGGATAGGCTTTAAAAGAAATGGTTGCATAAAGGCTTAAACTAGATTAAAGATAAGGGATTGTATCTTATAACTCTTGGAAACGACTCTTCATAATAACATAAAATTAACTTCTGCCCTAGTTTAAGATACTGGGGAATTTTTATTTTTGATTTCATTGGACTGAACCCTAGTACAGAGCTGCCTACGTATCCTTTAAGAGAATCAAGTCAAACGTAGTTCAAACATCTTACCTAACTATTTCTTTTTTCATCTTTATTTATTTATTTATCTATTTATGTTGCAAAATGACCAAGCTCTTATGTTCTAGGGTCATAGACATTAGACAATTGTTTTGAACTTTTGACTCTAGACTTTATTCCAAGGGAGGGTGGTCAAAGATTATAATATAGGCTCAAAAGGGGTAACAAGTGGTATAAAATGATTTGGTAGCGGGAAAAAAAGGCCTCCTAGCCTCGAGAATGCCAAACATATTATCTATTCATAATCATGACATTGATAAACATGTTGTCTTCTTGTCTTGTCCATCGTAAAGCTGTATGAGCAATAATTTCCTCGTAGGGAATGACCCTTGTCAATTTGGGTGACCTTTCTTTCTTGATGTGGAAGTATGCATTTTGATACTGATTGATTCTTTTCAAATTATCTATATTGCATCCTCTTTTGAAAAACACTTTCTATCTTTTAGTGCTAAACATACTTCAACTCATCTGATCATCCTTAAGCCTGATCTTCACAATAATTTATAGGTAAAGATCCTTAACCTCCATGGGTATGATTGCTTTGGTTCCACGTATACTTGGCTTATACTTATTTTCGAAGTATTTCAACTCTTTATTCATCTTCAAAAGTGTCTATTTCTTTTAGTTATCAAATTCAAGACTAGATCAATTTTCTAAAATCTGGCCGAAAATTCCGCATGTATGTCATGTCACTAGAACTAGAACTAGTGAAAAAAGAACTATGCATAAAATAGACACAACATGACTCACTGCATTTTATTGAATAAAGAATGGAATGGTCCGATAACCAAAAAAGATGAAGTAAAAACGACAAAATAAGATACTATAACTCCTACCCGGGTGAAAAATGAGTGACTTTTCAGTTACTAAGCGACATCTTAGACATGGACTTGAAGATTAGCATTCCAAGGCATTCAATAATTTTGATTGCTTTGGAATCAACATTCAAATTTCAACTTTTTGATCAAATCGTTCCCAATATTGGCTATCGAATTTCAGGATTGGCGGCATGAGAAATTTCATAGCAACATTTTCATGTCTCCCTATCATCACAGATTATCTCATACCAAGCATATCATGTTGCTCAAACCTGGTAAGAGTCAACAAACATTTGCCTATATTTTTCACCACCAAACTGTGTACTTGCCTTTTCGTGACCATAGTTGGATCAACATTAGCGGTGCTTATTCCCTTTGCTGAGAAGATGATAGAATGATCCTGGATTATTTTCGTCATTCACTATTGCAAACCAACAAACCGACCACCTTTAACTAGCTTTTATTTCAAAACAACAAGCGCGTTAGAATGAACGCACACTTTTTCTCTTTCTTTTTTTTTTCTTTTCTCTATTTTTTCTTTTTTTTCACTTTTCATTTTTCAAAATCATTCAATCGAACCTGATGTGGGTTGCCTGCGTATCATGTGGGAACATGAATCAGATTTTGTGTAGTTCGGAAAGATCAGGAATAAGGTAACTCTTACTCTTATACAATTAAGATCATGATAACTCCTAACAAGGAAATTATTTTTTGAATTTGTTTGGGCGAATTGTTAAAAGAAAGACTTCTAAAGATGAAAGAAGATATATATAT